>ML779241.1:1308045-1321575 GCA_009831015.1 Picea engelmannii | reverse complement strand
TCTCGAGGGCCTCCTCGAGCAACATTTTGATAGGATCTCCTGCTCCCTCATCTTTCTTTTCTTCCCCCATGGGCGGTCATCGGGGTTTGCGAGGCTGATCTCGCAAAGGTTCAACCAGATCGAGCCCCAACTCCTTATACCCTAATCTCGTTGGGGACATGCAAAGAAGGATCGAGAATGAGCAGACTGCTCTGATACCACTGATCCAGATTTATGTAGGAACACAATGAAATACAGAAATACACATAAACGCAGAGATGCAGCGGAAATAAGATTTTATTTCATTAATAACAAATGACTGAAATATGCTTACAGATAGAATGGAAATAAACTAGCTAGGGCACTGGTAGCTTATCTCTGAGAAGAGATGTGGCTGCTACTCGCATCCGTGAGAAGATGATCAAAATGAGGCTCTAGAGGCCTTTTTACAATAGACGAGAATGTCAAAAGTCATAGACATCCAAAAAATCCTAACCCTAGGAGATGAAGCGCCAAAAGTCATGTGGGCCCCGTTTGGGTAAGTTAGTACATCAACTTCCCGGGGTCGTAACTTTTGCATACAATCTTCGTTTTAGGCGTGTGATAGCTCGTTGGAAATGTATCGTCGAGGAGATTCATTTTGGGGGCTCAATAATGCCTTCAGCTATCATTAAGAACCTTGATCTCAAAAAACCTTCATTTAGGCCCTCAAAATGGCCTCGGAAGTTAAAACCTGCTAAAAATAGTAAATTGCCAAAATTGCCAGAAAACTGTTTTGAGCCAGTCGGAAAAGGTGGGTGGCCACCGATATCCACCTGGATCACCTACCTTTTTCGCAAGAGAGACATGTTTTTGTAGTACGTCGCAAGAGCACCGTTATCGAGAAATATGGAGAAAAAAAATTGAAATTTCCTCTATTTTTTTACAGTATGGCCAATTTTGTCCATAACGTCACAAATAGAATGTCGAAAATTTTCCAATATGTATTAGTGAGGAAATTTAAAACATCACAATTAATAGCAACATCATCGACACATCGCCCAATATATTAACACAACAATATTAACGCATTAACAATTAATCACGACACAAGGCTGACACATCATCACCATGAATAACGATATGCATGTTGACGCATTAACAAAGATAAATAGTAGTCCATAATCATTGCATTCATACAACAATTAATGACGCATAAATAGTCTGAATCATAAATAACTCAACTCATCTATAAACATAATCATCAGACAACACCAGGATAACATGCAATAACATAACAATAACTTAAGGATCATACAAATAATCATAAGAATGACATAAAATACCACTTGCCCAACCTACCCTACAATGGTTAGGACCTCCAAGACATAGAAGAAACGCTCAAGCCCTGGTTCCAATTGATTTTAACCACTTAAGGTCTCAGGATTGGCGAATGTTTTGAGGAACAAGGAGGTGTCTAAATCCCACTAATAAAATCAACCGCAAACCAAAGATCAACAATCAATCTCACTAAACAGAATCATGGCGCATGAATAATAAAGTTATAAACCATCACATCAATTAATTTAATGGAGCAAGAGAGTCAAATTTCTTAATAAATCATACACCAACTTAATTTCATGGTGCAAAAGTGAACTAATACATAATCAATCAACATTAAATTAAGGCACAAGAGTAAAAAAATTCTAAATCAAGCACGCACCCACATCATGATTAACACAAGAGTAATCGTCAACTTATACAAGGCACAAAGGTAATCACCAAATTTATCTACAAGGCACAGTAAATATAAATACAAACCAATCATAAATCACATTAAATTCATGGCACAAGAGGATCTATCAACTCCATTAAGCATACATCACTTCATTTTAATGGCGCAAGAGAAATCGACTTTAATTAAAAAAATGCAAGAGATTATGAAGGATTAAACAATCATATGTCATTCGTGTTCTAAAAGCGCGAGAGTAAGATAATCACCAATCATCCGTACATTACATTCGTTCAAGGCACAAGATCATCATCAATTAATCTAAAGTGCATGGAATCTGATCTAATAATTTCAGGGTGCGAATGAATAATTACAAGCAACACACGTCAACCTTATTTAAGGCGCGCGAGGGTAATTAGCTTCTATTTTCTAGTTTACATCATTACCATTGTGAAATAGACACTTAACACCTAATTAGACAATTACAATAAACCAACCTTAGAACTTCATCATTAACATCTATACCAATCTTGGATGAACATGTTAAATTAGACAACAATAATTAAAGTCACAATAGTAACCCATTTCTAATTCAATCAGGCAACATCAATATTCAATGGAGTAATAGTAATCTACTTGTCAATTCATCCTACATTAACAATTTAATGGTGCAAGTAAAAGTTGTTAATCCATCATTCAATAATAAATTTAATGGCGCAAGTATAACTAACTACATAAATCTTCAACAAAAGCTAAAACTATTTAATTAGGGGTGCTTCAACTTTCTTGAAATTCATTAGAATTTTGTAAGAATGTGCATTCTCATAACAATAGGGTTGGGAACCCTCCATCTTGCGTTACCAACTAAATTACTAAGTTACAATGCTTTTTCTTAGAACTCTACCAAGACTATTCTTTTATAACACTTAATAAAACGTTCACACATTAGGACTACATCTAATCCTTGGAAATAGTAAAATGGGTTCCATAAGTTATCTTTAATTTTGGAACCATGAAATTTTTGAAAGTCAATGGATTAATGCGACATTACCATTCGATGCTTTGAACATTCTAAAATATAAATTTAACATCAAGTATGAAGTACTTCAAATAAAACATTGTTTTTTCATAAATGAGGGCTTCAACGCTGATTTTATTTGCAAGGTTAAGGGTTTCATTACCTAAGCAATTAATGGCTCAACGTTTCCTTTTATCCAGGGTTAAATTTAGGTCATGAAAATATCAAAGGAAATACTGCCATCGCAGAGCTTTAAAAGGAAAGGAATTCACCAGGGTTCGACTATTCTCATCAAATCGCAAGGATATCCAAAGGGTGAAATGTGCATCAACGCAGAGGTAGAGAAGCAACGATGGGACAAAGGGAGAGGGTGCAAATCCCTGTGCTCCCAAAAAACGAAGATACAGAAGATGCAGTCGCTGAGAAAAACGCCTAGGTACAACTTGAAAATCGCTGAGAAAAAGGGAACCCGCAGAGAATTTAAAAGGGAAAAATCGTTGGGTCCTTTAAGAGAAACAAAAATCGCAAAAACTTGAAGGGAAACTTCGCATAGAACCAGGGAGCGAATTGTAGGGACAGAACAGGAATTTTGATGGCCATTGGCCCCAAAATTCGCTGGGCAATTGACCCCCCAAAAAACGCTCAGGACTTGGGCTCTTTGTAAAAACGTACATATTTTTGGGCGAATTCGCAAGGAGAATGATCAAATCCTTTAAGAATTTCAGCGCATGGGAGATAGCGATTGAGAATTTCTAAAATCCATTGGATGGAAGCCACTAAAAGTTATCTAATTTACACAGCCCTCAAAACTGGCCTAACATAAATTGAAATCCATTACAATCTAAGACTATAATTAAATCCATATACCATTTCTCATTCTTTATACATCTTACAAAAACACTTTTCTTTTAACGAGAGTACCGCAATTCCTTAAATTTAAAGAAGGATCTTGAATAAAGCTTCCATGCATGCAGAGAAATTGAAGTAACCATGCTAGAAATCTAGTTCCATATCTCACAACATCAATAAATTAACAAAGTTTTGATATCAGAGTTAATACAGCTACTGAAATAAAAATAATATTGTAGTACACATAAACCTACCATTTACAATCAAATTCAATGAGAAATACTATAATAGGCGAATCTGGGCTAGGCGATGTTCTTTGTCAAGTGGTGATCCTTCTATCCTCCTGCTTGCTAACTGTAAGGACTTCACCGGTACCTCCCAGCCAATGCTAGGGGTACTCTTCTTTCCACTTATCCCCCCAAGCCAAAATGGGGACACACACACAAAACCAAAGAAAAATATATCTCTCAGCTTACCTCACAAGGTCGAGCTACCACTATCTTTTTCGAGCTGGGTATCCCAACTCCCACAAGAAAAATCAATCAAAGAAATTCTGGTAGCATAACTTTACGCATACCAGTCATTTCCCATTCATCTTTTCAACCATTACTTTTATAGAATTTTTCTTAGTGACCACTTTCCATTTGCATGTTTAATTTGTTTTATTAAAAATTAATTAGGAAATACTCTCCCACTTGTCACCTCCTGACCCCTTAGTTGCACTAGAAATTCATTTATTTAATTCAATTAAATGTCAATTTCCCTCACCCATCATAAAAGCGTTCCTAAAAACGTTCATTTATGTCCATTTATTCCCTCTATTCATTTTTAATGACCAGTGGCTTTCTAAAACTTAGTTGTGTTTTATTTACGAAAATTCTTTAGTTAGACTAGAGTAGATTCCTTTATATGTTTCCAAATTCCTTTTTACATTAATTTCCTTTATCATCTAAGTTCCGATTTAGCATGTCTTGCACATAATCCGTTATTAAATATTTAGATAAAATATTTTTGTTTTAATTTCTTAACTTGATTTTTCTTCATTCCCCTTTTATTAATTGATTATTTAGTTTTTAGCCTTCTTACCTTATTTAAACCTAGGCT
The DNA here is from genome assembly GCA_009831015.1 of Picea engelmannii. NCBI lineage: Eukaryota > Viridiplantae > Streptophyta > Pinopsida > Pinales > Pinaceae > Picea > Picea engelmannii. The sequence goes on along the minus strand of ML779241.1, from coordinate 1,316,914 downwards.
TAATTTTCAACTAGTCTTAGAATTTTTAAGGGGATTTTAGAATTAATAAAAAAACTCATTTAATATTTATTTTAAGGCCGACCATGTCAAAACAAATTATTGTTTTCTAGGCACCTAGGTTCATTGACTCATCTTTATTAAAATCGTGACATGCCCTTCAATACGCACTATGTGCTCCAAGGGTGTCACTAGAATTTGTTCATGTTTTATTTATGCAACGTTCCCTTCAAGACGCACTACGTGTTCCAAGGGTGCCACTCACCTTTGACTAATTTTGATAGTTGTCCAACCCTTGGACTCAATACTCCATCAGGCGACCTTGTGAGAGACTAAGGGTCTTTAAGGAATAAGGAACCTGCCTTATTGTGCACCCCTTAGAATCTTCATGAGTGACTATCTCATTCTATCCTCACGACATCATGGATCTCTCGAACTAGGTAATTGTTAACCTACAATTCGAGCCACGACGAGAGTGCTAGTAGGTTGTGGTAGGGATGCTACCACACCTCTCCCTCAATATATGGTTGTTGTGCATGGCCCCTATACTCCTTATGTGAGTCTGATTAGAAAACAATCACCATCCTGCATCCACCGAAAAACACTATCAATGATCTATAACAACATCATAATATACCTGCTGATATGTCACATATGAAAAATAGAAATACCCAAACCATATACAATCCACTCCCATACTCGATCCGGAGTCCAAGGAGGTCCATTGATGCCATCGACATCCTTAATCTGTTAAGATTCCTACACACTCAAGAGAAACCATTCAATAGAACCTCTCTATACATAGATATCAAATAACATAACATCATAATCCACAACATCATCATCAGAATCCATAAGCGAAACAGACAATCATATACAAAACTGGATCACTTGCACACAAGTGTCCTCAAAGAATAATTCAATCATGTGCGCGTAAGAGTAGGATGTTACATACACCCCCGCTTGGTTTAAACTTCGTCCTGAAGTTTCATAGTATATGTGCAGTAAATAAAGCATCTAACAAGATCTAAATGTCTAACTATCAAACAAAAATGGAAACTGTTAGCGCATATCATATGCGTCTTCCTAGGTAGCCGAGTGTGGACTATATTTGTCCCACTGGAACTTGACCTGATCGAATTTTTGATGTCGTAGTTTTCAAATGCGATGGCCCAGAATGCGGATTGGCTCCACCGTGAGTGCACCCTCATCCAACGCATGCAAGGAACTTATGTCAATCACATGCGTAGGATCACTAACATACTGTTGCAAAACAGATACATATAAACATTGTGCACATGCCTCCAAGAATGAGATAAGGCCAATCAATAGGCCACAGGTTCCTTCCCTACACAAATTCGAAAGGCCACACTACCTAGGAGAGAGTTTAGGACTCCTTCCGAACTTAATCAAACGCTGGTGCAATTTCACCCGCAAGAAAAATCGTTCGCCAATATGATAGTTGTGGTCAACGCATTGCACATCAACACAACTTATTCTGTCATTTTTGCTTGTCTTAATTCTATGTCTTATTGTTTGAAATAGTTCTACCATTTCATGGATCATATCTGGTCCCACCAGGACCTAACCTCAAGTCGAATCTAGCTCAATGGCATATGACACGGTTCCCTGTAGAGAACTCAACGATGCCATCTTAATGGTACCTTGATAGTTGATGTTTTATGCAAACTATACCAAAGACAAGAACTCTCCCAAACATTTTTGTTGGTCCATTACATACAAACAAAACATATATTCTCAAAACTGGTTCATTATTTCTATCTTCCCTTCAGTCTCAGGATGATATGTTGTACTAGAGTTAAGTTGGGTCCCCAAGGCCTCTTGGAAACTAGTTCAAAATTGTCTTGTAAACACCAAACCTCTATTGGATGTGATTCTTTTTGGCACACCAGGCAGTCTCACAATATCGTTGAAAAAATTATAGCAATGTTTGTTGCCTGATACACCATACGTCACATGACTAAAATGTGCACTCTTCATCAGAGTGTCAACTATCACGAAAATCGAGTTGTGCCTCTTTGCCATCAGTGACAATTAAACAATAAAGTCCATTGATATGACCTCCCATTTAGAATCTAGAATTATGTGTGGCTGTAGTAATACAACTGGATGTCTATGTTCTTCCTTCAATCATTGACATCCTAGACACCTCGCCACGTAGATAACAATGTCCTCCTTCATTCCTTTCTAGAAGAATAAGGGCTTAAGATTTTCCCTCATATTCATGACTCCTGGATGAGCCATGTACACCACTCAATGATCTTTTCTTAAGATCTAACTTCTCAATTAGTCGTTAGGTGGTACATAAATCCGGTTCTTATACCTCATCAATTCGTTATTTTCCAAAGTATATCCTTCAAGTTTTGGTACCAACATGATGTATTTTCCGACATTTTCCTTAACCTATTTATACCAGTCATCGTTGCGTTGTAGTTAGAATCCTTTTCTCAAAGATTCGTCTGAAGAGGTATCACTGAAAACATGCAAGGTCTTTGACTCAACGCATTTTCCACTCTGTTCATCGATCAATTAAAGTACTTAATCTCAAATCGTATTGGCTAAGTAATACTGAATAAATCTTTTGTTGCACGCTCAAGTCATTTGTGTAACAACTACACCATTCCACAATGATCTGTTTCCCTTTTTGTTTGAATTTCCGTTCAGTCAAATAGTGTCTCCACACCTTCTAGGCGTACATAATGGCCAATAAATCCCAAACATGAGTTGCGTATCTCTCCTCATGCCTTCTTAATTTCCTTGAGATGTAGGCGATCACTTGATCGTCTTGCATCAAGACTCTGCCTAAACCTTCCTTGGATGTTGTGCGCATGCAAAGAAATCGCTATCTATGTTTGGGACCTTCAATATCATCATTGTCATCAACAACCCGTTGACCCTTTGAAATGCTTGTGTGCACTTATTGGTCCATACAACTTCTCGTTTTCCTTCTACAATTCCTTGATCGGACTTGCCATCTTCAAAAAACCTTCGAAGAACCGTTGATAATATCCCACTAAACCTAGAAAGTTCCATGCTCCTGGTACGCTTGTCGGCGCAGGACATTTCATAATAGCCTCTACCCTTTCCATATCCATAGCGGTGCCTTCGTCGTATATCACACATCATAAACAATGAATCCTCGATTGATAAAAGAGCATTTCGACACTTTGTCGTATAATTTTCTTTCTGGTAAACACTTTAGTACCAAGTGCCAAAGTTCGTCATGTTCTTTCGTCGTCAAAGAATATATCAAATTTCATCAATGGATACTTGAACAAACTTGTCCAAGTATTTGCGGATCACCCCATTCATCAAGCTCATGGATACCCTTGGGGATTTTGTCAGTCCAAATGGGAAAATGATAAACTCGTAATGCCTGAACCTCATCTTGAATGTGGTCTTAGGAATATCTTCCTCCTTGATCCATAACTGGTGATATCCTATTTTCAAGTTGATCTTCGAAAACACCATCACGCCTTTCAATTGATCCAACAAATCGTCTATTCTAGGCAACATATACTATTTTTTTATCGTTTCCATGTTCAATTGATTGTAGTCAATTCAGAATCTCCACGACCCATCCTTCCTTCTTCTGAAATTCAGGCGCACCCCAATGTGACACACTTGGATGTATAAGTCTTAGGTCCAACAACTCTTTTAGTTTCATTTTCAACTCCTGTAACTCAGGGGTCGATATACGATAAGGAATTCTTGCTATCGGTTCAGTTCCAGTTTTTAAGTCGATGGTAAAATCCAGCTCTTCTTCGAGCAGCAAACCGGGTAACTCTTTTGGGAACACGTCCGAAAACTCTCGTATTACTAGTAGGTTTTCTATTCCTTCCACCACACCCTTTTCATTCAGTGCCATGAATGCTTATAACTTGCATCCATGCACATGCTCTTCAGTAGCACCTATTTCTATCCAAAACCAAAATTTTGGTCAACAATTGTGTGTGACATATCGAGCACAGTGGACTAGTGCTCAACTTGGAGGTTATTCACTTCTGTGTGAATCCTATGGGCCTTGCGCAAATATCCAACTATTGTGGGTCTTGTTGATCCATCCTCTCTGGCCCACTCAAATGGATAGTCGCACTGGTAATGTCGCTCTCCACATGTCCAACATCTGGTGTTCAGTCCAGTACTCCTAGTCCCTGAAGTAGAAGTTGTTGATCCACCAACTTGAAAACTTGGTTTGTTCCACTAAACAGGACTAATAGTTGCTACTATTGATGCTCTAGTCCCCTATGGGGAGTTCCCCACTGGGGAGTCGGTCTTCGAGGTGTCGTGAACACATATCCTCTCGATGTATTATGGTACCTTGAAGAAAGTCTAGTTGGAGTCTGATGCTACTGCACACCAGACATCACCCGTCCAGTAGGTCTCGCAAGAGTCCTTCCCTGAACCCTGTTGATCAACTCTTCCTTATCTATGAGGGCCTTCTATACTGCATCATGCAACGTTTGAGGCATTAAGATCCTCACTTTCACATGAACATTGACATTTAAGGCCATCACAACTTGTTGACCTTTAGCTTATCCGTGCTCATATGTGGAGCATACTGAAGCAGCTCCACAAAATGAGCCTCATACTCAGACATCGCACGACCACCCTATCCCAAGGCGTTGAAATCATTGAGTTGGCGCTCAATGAATTCCTTTGACAAATACCTCTCTCGGAATCGCTCCTCTAATGATTCCCATTACATGTCTTTGATGATCAAGTTTAGTTGAGGTAGGAGCGTCTTCCACCATATAAGAGAGCTTCCCTTCAGCCAAAATATCGCCATGCAGACTTTCAAGTTGGAGGTGAAATCGTGAAGTGCGATGCACATCACCCTGTTCTCTATCCAAGCCTCAACGGTTGAGCCATCCGTGGCACCCATGAACTCATGAATCTTAACCTTTTATACTTCTCTGTGAAAGTTACCAATACCGACTGGGGCACGATGTGGACCCTAAGGGGGGTACATGCGTCCTGGCCTCATATTTATCTATTCGATTTAAACAAGGCCTCTCGCATCCTCTGAAAGGGCCTAGTTACACCAACAACATTCCTTTCAGCAATATGCTCCTTGTCCAAGGACTTGCTCTTCTCCTTGGGGGGTTAGACCCCTCTGTCATGGATGCTATTGGAGGTGTCGCACATCCTCCCCTAGTACCATGTCATCTACCACCACGGAGTCCTCTATCCAAGATTACCGCAGAGACAACTCAAATTTTAATTTATCGTCTAAATCATAGATCAAATTGTAGTACCGAGGAAGGCTTGAAGATCCACACTCCCAGGGTTGAAACGTCTTTGATACCATATGTAATGGCCCCGTCGTTATGAAAACAAAATCAATGTACAACATGTATTTTTTTTTTTTTTCATTAGGAAATTTAAAACATCACAATTAATAGAAACATCATCAACACATCATCCAATATATTAATGCAACAATATTAATGCATTAACAATTAATTACAACACAAGGCTAACACATCATCACCATGAATAATGATACGCATGTCGACACATTAACATAGATAAATAGTAGCCCATAATCATTGCATCCATACAACTAGTAATGATGCATAAACAATGTGAATCATAAATCGGTCAAATCATATATAAAGATAATAATCAGACAACACCAAGATAACATGAGATAACATAATGATAACTTAAGTATAATACATATAATCATAAGAATAACATAATATACTACCCTCCCAACCTACTCTGCAATGGTTAGGACCTCCAAGACACATAAGCAACGCTCAAGACTTGGTTCTAATTGATTTTAACCATTTAAGGTCTTAGGGCTCACGACTATTCTGAGGAACAAAGAGGTGTCTAAATACCACTACTACAATCAACCACAAACCAAATATCAACAATCAATCTCACTAATGAGAATCATGGCGCACGAATAATAAAGTTATAAACCATCACATCAATTAAGTTAATGGAGCAAGAGAATCAAATTGCTTAATAAATCATACACCAACTTAATTTCATGGTGAATAAGTGAAATAATACATAATCAATCAACATTAAATCAATGCACAAGAGTAAAAAATTATAAATCAAGCACGCACCCACATCATGATTAACGCAAGAGTAATCATCAACTTATACAAGGCCCAAAGGTAATCACCAAATTTATCTACAGGGCACAAGAAATATAAATACAAACCAGTCATAAATCACATTAAATTCATGGCACAAGAGGATCTATCAACTCCATTAAGCATACATCACTTCATTTTAATGGCGCCAGATAAATTAACTTTAATTTAAAAGACGCAAGAGATTATGAAGGCTTAAACAATCATATGTCATTCATGTTCTAAAATTCTGATAGTAAGATAATCGCCAATCATCTATACATTGCATTCATTCAAGGCGCAAGATAATCGTCAATTAATCTAAAGTGCATGGAGTCTGACCTAATAATTTCGGGGCACGAACAAATAATTACAAGCAACACACGTCAAACTTATTCAAGGCACGCGAGGGTAATCACCTTCTATTTTCTAGTTTACATCATTATCATTGTGAAATAGACACTTAACACCTAATTAGACGATTACAATAAACCAACCTTGGAACTTTCCCCACAAGGTCATCATTAACATCTATACCAATATTGGATGAACATGTTAAATTAGACAACAATAATTAAAGGAACAATAGTGACCCATTTCTAATTCAATCAGGAAACATCAATATTCAATGGCGTAATAGTAATGTAGTTGTTAATCCATCCTACATTAACAATTTAATGGCGCAAGTAAAGGTTTTTAATCCATCATGCAATAATAAATTTAATGGCACAAGTATAACTAACTACATAAAGCTTCAACAAAAGATAAAACTATTTAATTAGGGGTGCTTCAACTTTCTTGAAATTCATAATAATTTTGTAAGAATATGCATTCTCATAGAAACAGGGTTGGGAACCCTCCATCTTGAGTGCACCCACCTTACCAACTAAATTACTAAGTTACAATGCTCTTTCTTAGAACTCTACAAAGACTATTCTTTTATAACACTTAATAAAACGTTCACACATTAGGACTACATCTAATCCTTGGAAATTGTAGAAGATTAAATATGCAAAACAAACACCACGATGAGGCTACACTCACTTCTCACTTATTCAATGAAGACGGATTACATCCTTATATAGGAAAAGACTCTACCAAGTCGGTTACATGCAAACCAAAGACAACTAGACTCTTAACTATGAACTGACTCTTAACATGCCTACAACTGACTCTCACAACTGAAGCTTATAACTGGCGCTTACAACTAGCGCTTACACTATTATTTCCAAGTCTCCCCCTTAATGGAGAATGGATTGACTTCTACACCTAACATCTCCCTAAACATCTCAAACTTAATCTTTCCAAGAGGCTTAGTGAAAATTATCAGCAACATTTTCACTGGTATTACAATACACAAGAGTTATTTCATTTGACTGCAACTTTTCTTGAACAAAATGATATTGAGCTTCAACATGCTTTGTCCTTGCATGAAAAATCGGATTCTTCACAATATTGATTGAACTTTGATTATCACATCTGATCATCATAGGTTCCTTTCATTCTTCTCCAACATCTTGAAGAAGTCTTCTTAACCAAACAACTTCACAAGTTGCTACACACAAGGCTTTATATTATGCTTCAATAGAAGAAAAAGATACAGTAGGCTGTTTTTTACTGCTCCATGAAACAACCCCAGATTCAATGTTGAATGCATATCCAGTGGTTGATCTTCGATCATCTAGATTGCCAGCCCAATCAGAATCTGAGTAACCTGTCAACTCAACATCAGATGCATCAGTATATTTAATACCATAATCAAGTGTACCTTTTAGATACCTGAGTATTGCCTTTGTTGCATTCCAATGGATTTCATGAGGTTTTTCCATGAACTAACTTAACACACTCACAGAATATGAAATATTAGGTCTGGTTGTGGTGAGATAATTCAGACTACCCACCATCTGTCTATACACCATTCCATTCACCTCCTTCGAACCATCATCACAAGAAAGTTTCACATTCTGTTGCATGGGAACAGTAGAAGACTTACACTGATCCATTTTAAATCTCTTAAGTATTTCTCTGATATACTTACTTTGACAAACAAAAGTTTGGCCTGCATTTCTCCAAACTTCAAGACCTAGGCAGTAATGTAACTCACCAAGATCTTACATTTCAAATACCTTTGATAACTTCTCCTTGATTTCATCAATTAACTTCTCTGCATTTCCTGTAATTATTAAATCATCAACATATAATGAAATCAATACTATATACCCCTGTTCATCAAATTTGGTACACAGATTTGGATCACTTTTGCTCCTCATAAAACCCTGTTGAAGAAAGAAAGAGTCTATCTTTTCATATCATGACCTAGGTGCATGTTTTAGTCCATACAATGCTTTCTTTAACTTACACACTAAGTGTTCTTTCCCCTTTTCAACAAACCCTTCAGGTTGAGTAAGGTAAACCTCTTCCTTTAACTCACCATTCAAAAATGCAGATTTAACATCTAACTGATGCAGCTTCCAATGGTAGTTTGTAGCTAAAGCAATTAACATTCTGATAATATTCAATTTAGCTACTAGTGCAAATGTTTCAGCATAATCAATACCTTCTATTTGTGAATACCCCTTTGCCACCAGTCTAGCTTTATATTTATCTATACTGCCATCTGATTTAAACTTGGGTTTGTATATCCATTTGCATCCAATGGGCTTCTTATGTTTAGGAAATTCAGTCAATTCCCAAGTATTTTTTTTCATTATAGATTCATATTCTTCCTCCATTGCATTTCGCCATTCATCATGTTC
>ML779241.1:1266702-1307370 GCA_009831015.1 Picea engelmannii | reverse complement strand
GTGCAATCATCAATAAATAACAGAAAGTAAAATGCACCTCCTAAAGACCTAGTCTGCATAGGCCCACAAACATCAGTATGCACAAGATCTAACACATCTCTCTTTTTCTTATCAGGATTAGAGGGGAATTCATCTTTGTGCATATTTCCTAATGCACATCCATCACAAGCAACCTTCTCATTTTTTAACATGGGAAGTCCTTCAACCATATTATTTTTCTATAATAACATAAAATTAGGATGATTGATGTGTCCATACCTTTGATGCCAAAGAATCTCTGTTGGCATAATGGCAGAAGTCAGTGCATGATATGCTTTGCTGGTAACATCAAGTTTGTATAGACCTCCTGCTCTGACTCCCGTTGCAACAATTTTAGATCAATTTTTTCTTTATTCCTGGCACATACACCACATTGTGAATGTGACGAACAATACCATTCTGCAATGTCATAGGAATGTCTCCATATCCCTTGATCTGATGACGACGTTCATCTCCAAGATATATGCTGGCACCATTTTGTGTTTCTTTAAAATTAGCATACCAATTTTTATTACAAGTCATATGTACTGATGCTCCAGAATCCACAAACCATGAATCAGAATCATCCATTTCAGCAAATAAAGCAACATTAGACACAAACAACCTAAGATCCCATGAGTCAAAATTTGGGGGTTCATCAATATCATCACTAGCAATAAATAATCTGAGATCTTGATTTGAAGATTTTTCTACATAATGACCTGAATGTGTTCTAGTTTTATTCCTAGCCTCGTCACTTTTCTTCTTATGACAGTATTTAACCATATGTCCAGGTCGACGACAATAAAAACAACCCTTTGACTCATTCCTATCAGATTGCATGCCTTGATTTGGAGATTGTCTTCTCTACGATGAACTGCCTCTCTTCCATGAACCGCCTCTCTTCCATGAACTGCCTCCTCTGCCTCTTACTCTTGATCTCCCTCTCCCAGATCTATTATTTGACCACATTGCCAAATCTTTACTCTGGGGCTTCAGATTCTCTCACCTCTCTTCCTCTTGCAGCAAAATACCTATCAATTATTCAAACGTAGGAGGTTTCTCCCTTGTTGCAAGACCTGTTATGAACATATGATAATCTTCTATCATACAATTTAAGGTAATAATGACCAGATCAATGTTGGAAACAATTTCCCCTATATTTACTAGCTTGTCTTTCACCTCTTTAATATGACCCAAAAATGAACTAACAGATTCATTTCCATCCATCTTAATGCCTAGCAATTTATTTTTCAGGAACAAAATGTGATTTGTGTTGCTAGTTTCATACAATGCTTTAAGTGTTGTCCATGTTGTAGCAGAAGTTGTAGCTTCTCTAATATGTGGAATTATGCTATCTTTAACAGACATGCGTAACAATACCTTTGCTTTTTTTTGTGCTTCTCCCAATCTTGGATCTGTGTTGTTGTTGCACCTGTAGCCGTATCAGGTTTCAGTTCAGTTCCCTTCGCAATGTTTCAAACACCATAGCCCTCCATGAGCGTCTGCATCTTGAATTTCTAGTTAATGAAATTTGATCCATCTAACTTGTTGGCTTCGTTGAGATAGGTCTCTGCCAACAGATTCGACATTGCTGCAATTTAGTCTCTGCAAGTGAATCACCAAGGATATGCAAATTTCTGTCGAGTTTTCTCTTGTGTTGAGCAGTCCGTCGCTCTGCCTTCAGATCCACTGATCCAAATCTACCTTTGTTCTCAGCTTAAATCATGCATGCATCTTAATATCCAAAATATCCACTTTTTAAAAAAAAACTTATAACTCCCTCTTCACCTCTTTATAGAAGATATCCACTATGAATAACAATTCACTTTTAATAAACTTCAAAATAAAACCCACTTTAATAAAAGGATTTATAACTTCACACATCCATCTTTAATAATAATAAAAAAAAATGAATAACTCCCTTTTCTTATTTGCATGTATAGAGAAGTTGTGTCACTTCTTATTTTTAAATGCTCCAAAAATAAAAATCACTTATGCATGCAGACTTCACGCTCACTCACCATGCATGCATTCAAAACTCACCACCAGGCATGTGTTTCAAAACTCCACTCACCATGCAAACTTCACATAAAAATAGATCTTCACGATTTGTAGCTCAACGTTGTATACCAGATTTGAATTAAACTCACGCAAATCATGAAATGGAGGATCTTCATAGAAAAACTCCACTATTTTCTCACGGCCCTCTTTAACTAAACTAGCTCTTGGATGATTTGTATGCTTTCCAACAAGGAGGTATGCTCATGCTGCAGCCAATTCCTTTCTCATGTTTCTCACGCTATCCATGCTATCCACGCTGTGCCTTCATGATTTATCCTATGAGGTCGGTGCTCTTCGAAGGATAGGAGGGAGGCGTTGGCACTCCAATTCAACGGAAGGGTAGCGTTACAGCGCTGGGGTACTAAGGTAGCGCGAGCGTTAATTCTCTAGCACCTTGAGACATGTACTAAGGGAGCATTGGGCCTTCGATTTTGAAAACCGCGTAAGTTTGAGAGAGCTCAACGTTCTTCTCACGCTGCATGGGGAGTGCTCAATTCTCCTACTCAAATTTAATTTGAGATATTGCACTCAGAGAGCTAGATCTCTTGAATCCTCAATCTTGCTCTGATAGCAAGATAAAATATGCAAAACAAACACCACGGTGAGGCTACGCTCACTTCTCACTTATTCAATGAAGACGGATTACATCCTTATATAGGAAAAGACTCTAGCGAGTCAGTTACATGCAAACCAAAGACAACTAGACTCTTAACTATGAACTGACTCTTAACATGCCTACAACTGACTCTCACAACTGAAGCTTATAACTGGTGCTTACAACTGGCGCTTACTCAATTATTTCCAAGTGTAGAATGGGTTCGATAAGTTATCTTTAATTTTGAAACCATGAAATTTTTGAAAGTCATTGGATTAATGCGACATTAGCATTCAACCTTTTAAACATTCTAAAGTATAAATTAAACATCAAGTATGAAGTACTTCAAATAAAACATTGTTTTTCATAAATGAGGGTTTAAACCTTGATTTTATTTGCAAGGTTAAGGATTTCATTTACCATCTAAAGACAATATCCCCAATTCATTACCTAAGCAATTAATGGCTCAACGTTTCCTTTTATCTTTCTACCACCACCCAACTTGCAGAGTGGAAATCAATAACATTAATGTGCCAGGTAGGCCTCGAATTCTGGGTGAAATTAATCAACCTAGAGAAGGAGCATGACTCGTTTTGCTCTTAACGGAAATGTCAGGGTTAAATTTAGCTCGTGAAAATATAACAGGAAATCCTTCCATCGTAGAGCTTTAGAAGAAATTCACCAGGGTTTGACTATTCTCATCAAATCACAAGGCTATCCAAAGGGTTAAATGTGCATCAACGCAGAGGTAGAGAAGCAACGATGGGACAAAGGGGGAGGGTGCAGATCCCTGTGTTCCCCGAAAACAAAGAGACATAACATGAAGTCATTGAGAAAAAACGCCTAGGTACAACTTGAAAATCGCTAAGAAAAAGGGAACCTACAGAGAATTTAAAAGGGAAAAATCATTGGGTCCTTTAAGAGAAACAAAAATCGCAAAAACTTGAAGGGAAAATTCGCAGAGAACCAGAGAGCGAATTGTAGGGCAAGAACACAAATTTTGATGGGCATTGGCCCTGAAATGCGTTGGGCAATTGACCCCCCAAAAAATGTTGAGGATGGGAGGTGTACTTAGAGCTTGGGATCTTTGTAAAAATGTACGTATTTCTGGGAGAATTCGTAAGGAGAAGCACCCAACAACATGGCCATGATTTCTTATCAAAACATAGAGTTCTAGGTGGATTCGAAAAGTAAGGTTCAGATCCGTTGGGGTTCTAGATGCATATACACAAATCCAATAAGGAATTTGTTGAGAAATAATTCATTCCATAACAAGGGGAAAGAACTGGCACCCTTGACACTCAAATTTTATCAAGGAAAGGAGCGAGTAGAGGTGCACAACTAATCGGGATCATTCCGTGAGGAAAAACAGAAGGCACACCCAACACCCACAAACAGTAGACAGGAGAGCAAGGGAACGAATTTAGTCCACTCCCAAACCATATGAAAAATAGAAATACCCAAACCATATATAGTCCACTCCCAGACTCGATCTATATTCCAAGGAGGTCCATTGTGTAAATGTGTTGAACCTTCACATAATAGATCTAGCTAGAAAATACTACACACATTTGCAAAGAGAAATTGAGAAAGAAGAAGGAGAGAAATAATGGAAGAATTATCATTAACCATATTCCACACTCAAAGAATGAATAATTTACAATAGATATAGGACACATGAGTAAATAATGAGCCATAGTGGTGGTCTAGATTTATTTGGATAGACACAAGCAGTTACGAGAGTAAATTGCCACCTAGTCTAGTCTCTCGGGCAATTACGAGAGTGAACTACCACCTTGTTGAGTTAACTAGTCAACTAGTCTTCAGTTAACTGACTGAACACAGAGTAGTGAGGAGTTAACTAAGGGAATCAAGGGTAATGCACTAGTCTGGTGATGATCTAAAGGAAAGTGTGCATTAGCTGGTGATGATCCCAATGTTGCATGGTGACAAAACCAATGCAACATCTAAACTCAACTCAACTAGTCAAACTGAAGTGTCAACTGAAAGAAAATATTCTCCAGGTGGAATATTCTCCCCTAAAATATAGGAGACTGCATAATGAATAATTATGACTAATAAACAAGGAAAAACCTTAGGAAAAATAAATCCTATGTGTGTTTGAAGTAACTCCAACACCCCCCCTGAACATCACTATGGTGAAAATAAAGAATGGGTCCCAGCAACAAGGCCGTGTTAGGAACCCAAATACAAAAGATACACTAAAATAAAGTGAGGAAAGAGGGAAAACCTAATGGGACCCCCCCCCCCCTCTCAAGGTACAATGCATGTAAAAAAAAATTAAAAAAATGAGAAGGAACAAAAAGCAGTTGCTAAGCAACCCTGTCCTTCACTCCAAGAAGACCTCGCAACTGTGCAAGTTTGTGCTCCTTGAAGATTTTGTTGAAGATGTAGATGTTTGCATGTATCTGATGAAGTAGATACACTATTGATATGTCCACACATATCCACTTTCTATTCTTGTAATAAATAAGATCCAAATAAATTTTGGATGAAATTTTGAAAACCGTGCGGCTGTTTCTGAAAAAATGTTGAAATTTTGTTGATTTTAAAAAGATCATAACTTCACTTTTCGGACTCCGTTTCACATGAATTGTTTTTTGAAATTGGATATTTTCCCAGAGGTATTCAAATATCCAATTTGTTTCTGCATATTGTGCTCATAAAATATTAGAATTGAGTTCGATGTGTGCAACTCCATTTTTGTCTCTTGAGATGCATGCATTGTGCATGGAAAAGTGTCTCCATGTGACCCCTGAGATGCATGCCATATATCTACCACATGAATTTCAGAAAACAAATCTGAAATGGATTAGAAATCATATTCAATTAATGGAATACAAATTTGTTCAAGTACTTGTGTAGAATACTCTTCATAATAAGCGGCTTGATCTTTTGATGGCTTCTCTTATGACTCTATCTGTTCAAACTCCTGCATGAAATCTTCACAATATTATTTATTCCCAAATAGAACCTCCAATCTGGTCCATAATTCATTTGGAGTGAAATCTTGTGAGACATCACATACTTGGTGGAGAATTTCTAGAGAAATAAATAAACAAATAAATCCTATGGCCATATCTTGTCTATTGGGAAAGTCATTTTTCTCATCGAAAGAATCAAGCTCTACTTCCATTGCCATGGTTATTTGCTATAAGCCTCTACTTATAAGAAGAAGTAGAATATTTTTCTTCCACCCCAAATAGTTATGAGGCGTGAGATGTATTATCGGTGAGTAAAATATAAATTCCATCTTTTCTGCGTTCTTCAATCTTCAGTACCTGCAAAAATAATTTAGTGTAGATTTTTCTTAGCAATTCGTCGCCTCTGATAACATGTAAATGTGTTGAACCTGCAAAGAATAGATCTAGCTAGAAAATACTACACACATTTGCAAAGAGAAATTGAGAAAGAAGAATAAGGAGAGAAAGAATGGAAGAATTCTCATTAATCATATTCCACACTCAAAGAGTGAATAATTTATGGTAGATATAGGATACATGAGTAACTAATGAGCCATACTAGTGGTCTAGAGTGATTTGGACACACACCAACAGCTATGAGATTAAATTTCCACCTAGTCTAGTCTCTCAGACAGTTATGGGAGTGAACTGCCACCTAGTTGAGTTAACTAGTCAACTAGTCTTCAGTTAACTGACTGAACATAGAGCAGTGAGGAGTTAACTCAGGGAATCAAGGGTAATGTGCCAGTCTGGTGATGATCCCAAGGAAAGTTCACGTAGGTGATACACGACCGTACCTCTGTCACGCTCTCCTGCTCACAGGATCGTTCAAATTCTTCTCTTTGAGCCGAAGCGGCTCTTTAGATCCCCTGCCGGAATCACTATGCAGATTCCTGACTCAGTCCACAGGTCTTCTCTTCACCTGTCTTGGCTTCTGCACTTAGCTGTAGTTATCCCCGACTCACTATCGAGGTTTCGGGGTTTTGAACTTTCCACTTCCACAAACCACTGTCCTCGTGAATCCCCGATCACCGATGAGCTCTCGGCTCCTATGCGCTAGCCCTCCTGGCTAAGATTTCACCATATGACCACTACTCCCGTGTCCATGGCCTTACCTCCCTCACGGCCTCGCGACAAACTATATCAAACCCTTGATTTTCCAACTATCAACACCCAATGTGCCGAAGTGTCGAGGCGCACGAGAGTTGACTTTTCAACGATCCTTTGTCTCGCTAAGACTTCAGACCTTCGCAACTCGCGAATCCTAACACCAATACTTCGGGACTTCTTGCGGAGACATCCCGAGGTCTTCGTGCCACTTGTATTCCACTCACCGGATTCGTTATGGCCACCTGTCCTCCAACAGTCGGAATCTCGCTTCTTGCGATCTCACAATCCCCGTGGCCAAATTCTCGAGCCTTTTCTCGTGAGGCTCCGATGCACGATCCCACGTGCGGATCCAACGGTCCTCCTATGATATGGATCCAACGGTTATCCTCCTTCTCACGGCTCGCGTCCTCGTGACTCTGAGTACCAAATGCTTGGGCCTTTACCCTGAGAACTTCCGAGTTCGCGAGATCCTTAGATATCCGACACGCGTCCTCTTCAATGGATGGTCCTGATCCTCTCGCACCTTCGTCGCTTCGCGTCATGACGCCTCACGATTTTGAACACCCAATGCTTGGGATTTCACCCTGCGAACTCCCAAATTCGCAAGATCTCTCGATCTCTGCCACCTGTCCTCCTCAGATGGACGGCTCCAAATCTCTCGCTCCTTCACGGCTTCGCGTCCTCGCGCCTCGCGACTCTGAATACCCAATACTTGGGCCTTCACCCTGCGAACTCCCGTGTTCTCGAGATCTCTCGATCTCTAACACCTGTCCTTCTCAGATGGACAACTCATAGCCTCCTCGCCACCTCGCCACTTCGTGACTTAGAGCACCCAACACTTGGGCTTTCACTCTGCGAACTCTCAAGTTCACAAGATCATCTAGATCTTATCCACCTATCCTCCTCAGATGGACGACTCCTATCTTCTCGCCACTTCGTGTCCTCGCACCTCGCAACTTTTAACACCAATTTCTCAACCATTCCACTTACAAGCTCCCGAGATGCGAGGTGCCACCTGTTCGCTTTCCAACTCTTGCGGATCCACACTATCCTCGGAGTACCAATATCCCGAGATGATGTCAGCTAAGCCCCACAACACAGAGCTCTCGCCTCCTCGCCACTCGTGAAGTTGAATGAATTCTTCTTCCAACCTCCATTGCCCGAGTTCCCGATGTGGGTAACCTCATGACACGCATCCGCTCCCAAACGAATGGCCCAGATCCTCGTCGTCATTTCCACCTGCTGTGGCTCCTCCTGGACGTAAATCTCCTCGACGGTCCAGATCTCTCTACATGCCAATCCAATGGCTATTGTGCTCTCACCAGAGCCTCCTTGTGTTTTCGTCTTGCCTTGGGAGAATTTCCAAGGTTCCAAAGGCCTCAACCTTTACTGTCTTTCTTCTTTGCGAGCTCCTCGATTTCAAGCCTCACTGATGCGCGTAAAAGCGTTGCCCTTCCTGAGATTCTTCTTCTCGAATCCTTAAAGTATTTTGACGTCTTCGCTCCTGCAGAGTCTTCTCGTGCACACAGCATGTTATCCCTTCTGAGATTTCACAAACACTCAGAACCCTTGGGGGGATTTCATCTTTCTTCCTTCTCCCACAGATGGAAAATGAACGGGATGCCCTCCTGGCTATCCTTCTGCTCAAGACTCTTCTTGAGTACTTCTGGGTATTTAGCAACCCAGTGAAGGTCCCTCAGTGGACTCTTCCTTCAGCTCCAGAACTCAAAGAGTTCTTTGTTCTCCTATTTCTTCTGCACAATATCTCTATGCCCTCCTGGTAGAGTGTCTTCCTTCCCCAGAACATTCAACAGTTCTGGGCCCTTGTGCACCTATGCACTTGCTCGATGCCCACCTGGCAGAGCCTTCAGAAGTGCTTCCTCAGAGTTCAGAAGTGCATCCTCAGTGCGTCGGCTCTCAGAACCCTCAGTGTTCTGTCACACCCTCCTGGTATGAAGCCTCAAAGACCTCCAACCTGAATCAAACGAACTCCTGCAGAATGCACAACTACAGTATACATTCACAACATATATATGGAACACACAAAGACATGCATATAAGACAAAATAATGCAGGAAAAACTGCTCTGTTATATTAATAATAGCAAATTCCTGTATTTTACAATGGTGTTCCTCGAGCTCTCTCTGGCTCTCTCATACAACCATTCTACTTGACTAACTCAAAAATGAGATCTCAAATCTCTTTTAATTGAGGGCTCATTCCTCCAGGTTCACCTACCCTATTCAATTACAATCAATGGTTGTCTAGTCCAGCGTATGGATCTAGATCTCAGTCGATCTTGGCATTAAATCCGATCCTATCTAACATCTACTCAAAGGCACGACTTCCATGGCTCACCAGCCTAAGACATTAAATTACATTCATTTCAAATTTGAATGAGGCTGCGCCTCCCTCTCAGCATTTGAATACATGCACGCTGACATGGATGGCTAGTTGGCTAGCTGCATGGAGAGATGCTCCTGCATCATACTCCACAACTGCAAAAATCATGAGGTCCTGCTCATGAGCTTCCGTTGTAGCTATTGGAAATCCTCCTGGATCCGAAACAAACATCTGGAGCTTCCCATCTGCTCCATTCTGCTGCTGCTTCTGCTGCGCTGCTGCTGTTGTTTCTTCTTTCCTTCTGCCCAGCTGCTCCCTGCTGGAAGTGTCTGCTAACTTCAACATCAACCTGCTGATCTCCTCGACCACTTCATCCATCTTCTCCCTTGGCTGGTCCAGTTCTTGCAGTCTCCTCTGCTGCAAATTTTTTTGGCCATTTGGCAGATCATCATGATCTCCCACGCCTTCCTCATCAATTTCCAACTTCACCTGTTGGATGTGCATGCCCTACACTTTTATCCTTTCTTCTAGGGCTTCCATCTGTTGCCACAACTCAACAAAATTTTTTTTGTCTATTCCTTCTTCATCTGCTGCTGAAAGCTCTCGTGCTGCAGTGTTTTCAGCTTCTCGGCTGAAAATATCGAGCCACTCCTCGGAATGCTCGTTTTCCTCTTCTGCTCCTGCTGCAAGCTCCCATGTTTCAGTCTCTTCAACTTCAATGCTAAATGCTTTGAGCCATTCCTCGGAATGCTCACTCTCCTCTTCCTCTTCTGTGTCTTTTGCTGTCAGCTTCAGTGCTAGAGCTTCTTCAGCTTCCTGGCTAAAATCATTGAGTCACTCCTCAGAACGCTCATTCTTCCTTTCATCCGCTTGGGCAGTCTCAAATGTCTGCTCCAATCCTTCTTCTTTGACAGTCATCATCAGTTGTGATTGTTACCCTGCTGTTGTTGCACCTGCAATACAACTTTCTGCCTCCTCCTGGGCAAATGGTAGGAATATCCCAATTCCCCCAATCATCAGAATACCATCCTGATCTTCCTCCTCTGTCAGCTGCATCTGCTGATTTAAATTCATCGCTGAATTTATGGGACCCTCAGATAGTCTCACCTGCTTTGTCAGCTCCTCTGGTTGATTCCAACTCACTTCTGAGTTTCTGAGACCCATAGATAGTCTCATCTGCTCATCCCTGCCCACCTGGAAATATGGGATGCTTCTGCTGCTTCTCTGGAAGACTATGAGATCAACCGATCCCATATTCATCAACACTCCTTGTTGGATTGAACTCTCCTCCGAGTCCATGAGACTTTCAGACAGTCTCAAATGTTCATTTCTGCCCACCTGCCAGTTCCATACGTTTCCGCTGCCTCTCTGGTAGTCTTCGATGCTTCATCTACCTCCCTGGAAATCTTCGAGATCCCGCAGTGATCTCTGATCATTGCCCAGCCTTCACTGTCCTCATGATAGTCTTTGAGATCCTCAGCTGATCTCAATCTGTTTCCCTCTTGGCAAAATGGAATTTCTTCTTCTCTGCCCTCCTGGCAGTCCCTGAGATCCTCACTTGATCCCAATTCATCCTCGTCATCATCATCCCACTTGACGCATGCGAGATGCGACCGTACCTCCGTCGTGCTCTCCCTCTCACAGGATCGTTCAAATTATTCTCTCTGAGCCGAAGCGGCTCTTTAGATCCCCTACCAGAATCACTATGCAGATTCCTGACCCAGTCCACAGGTCTTCTCTTCACCTGTCTTGGCTTCTGCACTTAGTCGTAGTTATCCCTGACTCACTATCGGGGTTTCAGGGTTTCGGACTTTCCGCTGCCAAAAACCACTGTCCTCGTCAATCCCCGATCACCGATGAGCTCTCGGCTCCTATGTGCTAGCCCTCCTGGCTAATCTTCCACCATATGACCACTACTCCCATGTCCATGGCCTTACCTCCCTCACGGCCTCGCGACTCGCTATATCAAACCCTTGATTTTCCAACTCTCGACACCCGATGTGCCAAAGTGTCGAGGCGCACGAGAGTTGACTTTTCAACGGTCCTTTGTCTCGCCGAGACTTCGGACCTTCGCAACTCACGAATCCTAACACCAATACTTCGGGACTTCTCGCGGTGAGATCCTGAGGTCTTCGTGCCACCTGTATTCCACTCACCGGCTTCGTTATGGCCACCTGTCCTCCAACAGTCGGAATCTCGCTTCTCCCGATCTCGCAATCCCCGTGGCCAAATTCTCGAGCCTTTTCTCGCGAGGCTCCGATGCACGATCCCACGTGCGGATCCAATGGTCCTCCTATGATCTGGATCCAATGGTTATCCTCCTTCTCGTGCCTCGCGTCCTCGTGACTCTGAGTACCAAATGCTTGGGCCTTTACCCTGCGAACTTTCGAGTTCGCGAGATCCTTAGATCTCCGACACACGTCCTCTTCAATGGACGATCCCGATCCTCTCGCTCCTTCACCGCTTCGCGTCCTCGCGCCTCGCGATTTTGAACAGCCAATGCTTGGGCTTTCACCCTGTGAACTCCCAAATTCGCGAGATCTCTCGATCTCTGCCACCTGTCCTCCTCAGATGGACGGCTCCAAATCTCTCGCTCCTTCCCTGCTTCGCATCCCCGCGCCTCGCGACTCTGAATACCCAATACTTGGGCCATCACCCTGTGAACTCCCGAGTTCGCGAGATCTCTCGATCTCTGACACCTGTCCTTCTCAGATGGACGGCTCACAGCCTCCTCGCCACCTCGCCACTTCGTGACTTAGAGCACCCAACACTTGGGCTTTCACTCTACGAACTCTCGGGTTCACGAGATCATGTAGATCTTTGCCACCTATCCTCCTCATATGGATGGCTCCTATCTTCTCACCACTTCGTGTCCTCGCGCCTCGCAACATTTAACACCAATTTCTCAACCATTCCACTTATGAGCTCCCGAGATGCGAGGTGCCACCTGTCCACTTGCCAACTCCTGCGGATCCACACTTTCCTCAGAGTACCGATATCTCGAGATGACGTCAGCTAGGCCCCACAACACGGAGCTCTCGCCTCCTCGCCACTCATGAAGTTGAATGACTTCTTCTTCCAACCTCCAGTGCCCGAGTTCCCGATGTGGCTAATCTCGTGACACGCATCCGCTCCCAAATGAACAACCTAGATCCTCGTCGTTGTTTCCACCTGCTATGGCTCCTCTTGGACATAAATCTCCTCGATGGTCTAGATCTCTCTATCTGCCAATCCAACGGTTGTTGTGCTCTCACCAGAGCCTCCTTGTGTTTTTGTCCTGCCTTGGGAGAATTTCCAAGGTTCCAAAGGCCTCAACCTTTACTGTCTTTCTTCTCTGCGAGCTCCTCGATTTAAAGCCTCCCCGATGCGCATAAAAGCGTTTCCCTTCCTGAGCTTCTTCTTCTCGAATCCTTAAAGGATTTTGACGTCTGCGCTCCTGCAGAGTCTTCTCGTTCACACAACGTGCTATCCCTTCTGATCTTTCACAAACACTCAGACCCCTTGGGGGGATTTCATCTTTCTTCCTTCTCCCACAGATGGAAAATGAATGGGATGCCCTCCTGGCTATCCTTCTGCTCAAGCCTCTTCTTGAGTACTTCTAGGTATTCAGCAACCCAATGAAGGTCCCTCAGTGGACTCTTCCTTCAGCTCCAGAACTCAAAGAGTTCTCTGTTCTCCTGTGCCATCTGCACAATATCTCTATGCCCTCCTGGAAGAGTGTCTTCCTTCCCCAGAACATTCAGCAGTTCTGGGCCCTTGTGAACCTATGCACTTGCTCGATGCCCACCTGGCAGAGCCTTCCAAAATCCTCATTGATTCTGTTTCCTTTGAACTCACAGAAAATTTCCTTCCTCTGTGCACTCCTGGCACACACACGCTCAATGCCCACCTTGCAGAGCTTCTCAGAACTCCTCAGAGCTTCTGACTTCTATCTTCAAACTCTCAACAGATTTCTTCCTTCAGCACCTCATGCTTATGCTCGATGCCCACCTGGCAGAGCTCCTACAGAATCCTCAGTGATTCTGTCTGCAACTGTGTTTCAGCTACACAGCCTTACCTCCTGAGGTGTTCAACAACCTCACATGTATTCTTCTCCCTGAGTTGTTGACTTCAGTCCTGTCCCTCAGCACGTCTTTTTCTGACTCCTCAGAGTTCAGAAGTGCATCCTCAGTGCACCGGCTCTCAGAACCCTCAGTGTTCTGTCACACCCTCCTGGTATGAAGCCTCAAAGACCTCCAACCTGAATCAAACAAACTCCTGTAGAATGCACAACTACAGTATACATTCCCAGCATATATATGGAACACACACAGACATGCATATAAGACAGAATAATGCAGGAAAAACTGCTCTGTTATATTAATAATGGCAAATGCCTGTATTTTACAATGGTGTTCCTCGAGCTCTCTCTAGCTCTCTCATACAACCATTCTACTTGACTAACTCAAAAATGAGATCTCAAATCTCTTTTACCTGAGGGATCATTCCTCCAGGTTCACCTACCCTATTCAATTACAATCAATGGTTGTCTAGTCCAACGTATGGATCTAGATCTCAGCCGATCTTGGCATTAAAGTCGATCCTATCTAACGCCTGCTCAAAGGCACGGCTTCCATGGATCACCAGCCTAAGACATTAAATTACATTCATTTCAAATTTGAATGAGGCTGTGCCTCCCTCTCAGCATTTGAACGTATGGGCGCTGACGTGGCTGGCTGGCTTGGAGAGATGCTCCTAAATCATACTCCACAGCTGCAAAAATCATGAGCTCCTTCTCATGAGCTTCCCCTGTAGCTATTGGAAATCCTCTTGGATCCCAAACAAACATCTGGAGCTTCCCATCTACTCCATTCTGCTGCTGCTGTTGCTGCTTCCGCTGCGCTGCTGCTGCCGTTGCTTCTTTCCTTCTGCCCAGCTACTCCCTGCTGGCAGTGTCTGCTGACTTCAACATCATCCTACTGATCTCCTCGACCACTTCATCCAGCTGCTCCCTTGGCTGGTCCAGTTCTTGCAGTCTCCTCAGCTGCAAAAATTTTTGGCCATTTGGCAGATCATCATGATCTCCCACACCTTCCTCATCCATTTCCAACTTCACCTGTTGGATGTGCATGCCCTGCAATTTTATCCTTTCTTCCAGGGATTCCATCTGCTGCCACAACTTAGCAAAACAAATGTTGTCTGCTCCTTCTTCATCTGCTGCTGCAAGCTCTCGTGCTGCAGTGTTTTCAGCTTCTCGGCTGAAAATATCGAGCCACTCCTTGGAATGCTCATTTTCCTCTTCTGCTCCTGCTGCAATCTCCCATGTTGCAGTCTCTTCAGCTTCAATGCTGAATGATTTGAGCCATTCCTCGGAATGATCACTCTCCTCTTCCGCTTCTGCGTCTTTTGCAGTCAGCTTCAGTGCTACAGCTTCTTCAGCTTCCTGGCTGAAATCATTGAGTCGCTCCTCAGAGCACTCATTCTTCCTTTCATCCTCTTGGGTAGTCTCAAATGTCTGCTCCAATCCTTCTTCTTTGACAGTCATCATCAGTTGTGACCGTTCCCCTGCTATTGTTGCACCTGCAATACAACTTTCTGCCTCCTCCTGGGAAAATGGTAGGAATATCCCAATTCCCCCAATCATCAGAATACCATCCTGATCTTCCTCCTCTGTCAGCTGCATCTGCTGATTTAAATTCATCCCTGAATTTATGGGACCCTCAGATAGTCCCACCTGCTCTGTCATCTCCTCTGGGTGATTCCAACTCACTTCTGAGTTTCTGAGACTCACATATAGTCTCATCTTCTCATCCCTGCCCACCTGGAAATATGGGATGCTTCCGTTGCTTCTCTGGCAGACTATGAGATCAATCGATCCCATCTTAATCAGCACTCCTTGCTGGATTGAACTCTCCTCCGAGTCCATGAGACTTTCAGACAGTCTCAAATGTTCATTTCTACCCACCTAGCAGTTCAATACGCTTTCACTACCTCTCTGGCAGTCTTCGATGCTTCCGCTGCCTCCCTGGCAGTCTTTGAGATCCCGCAGTGATCTCTGATCATTGCCCAGCTGGCAATGTGAAATTCCTTCACTTTCCTCATGACAGTCTTTGAGATCCTCAGTTGATCTCAATCTGTTGCCCTCTTGGCAAACTTGAATTTCTTCTTCTCTGCCCTCCTGGCAGTCCTTGAGATCCTCACCCGATCCCAATTCATCCTCCTCATCATCATCCCACTTGACGCAGGTGAGACGCCACCGTACCTCCGTCGTTCTCTCCCTCTCACAAGATCGTTCAAATTATTCTCTCTGAGCCGAAGCGGCTCTTTAGATCCCCTACCAGAATCACTATGCAGATTCCTGACCCAGTCCACAGGTCTTCTCTTCACCTGTCTTGGCTTCTGCACTTAGCCGTAGTTATCCCCGACTCACTATCGGGGTTTCGGGGTTTCGGACTTTCCGCTGCCACAAACCACTGTCCTCGTGAATCCCTGATCACCGATGAGCTCTAGGCTCCTATGCGCTAGCCCTCCTGGCTAAGCTTCCACCATATGACCACTACTCCCGTGTCCATGGCCTTACCTCCCTCGCGGCCTCACGACTCGCTATATCAAACCCTTGATTTTCCAACTCTCGACACCTGATGTGCCAAAGTGTCGAGGTGCACGAGAGTTGAATTTTCAACGGTCCTTTGTCTCGCCGAGACTTCGGACCTTCGCAACTCATGAATCCTAACACCAATACTTCGGGACTTCTTGTGGCGAGATCCCGAGGTCTTCGTGCCACCTGTATTCCACTCACCGGCTTCGTTATGGCCACTTATCCTCCAACGGTCAGAATCTCGCTTCTTGCGATCTCGTAATCCCTGTGGCCAAATTATCGAGCCTTTTCTCACGAGGCTCTAATGCACGATCCCACGTGCGGATCCAACGGTCCTCCTATGATCCAGATCCAACGGTTATCCTCCTTCTCGTGCCTCGCATCCTCGTGACTCTGAGTACCAAATGCTTGTGCCTTTACCCTGCGAACTTCTGAGTTCGCGAGATCCTTAGATCTCCGACACGCGTCCTCTTCAATGGACAGTCCCGATCCTCTCTCTCCTTCGCCGCTTCGCGTCCTCGCACCTCGCGATTTTGAACACCCAATGCTTGGTCTTTCACCCTGCGAACTCCCAAATTTGCGATATCTCTCGATCTCTGCCACCTGTCCTCCTCAGATGGACGGCTCCAAATCTCTCGCTCCTTCACCGCTTCGCGTCCTCACACCTCGCGACACTGAATACCCAATACTTGGGCCTTCACCCTGCGAACTCCCGAGTTCGCGAGATCTCTCGATCTTTGACACCTTTCCTTCTCAGATGGATGGCTCACAACCTCCTCGCCACCTCACCACTTTGTGACTTAGAGCACCCAACACTTGGGCTTTCACTCTGCGAACTTCCGGGTTCGCGAGATCATCTAGATCTCTGCCACCTATCCTCCTCAGATGGACGACTCCTGTCTTCTCGCCACTTTGTGTCCTCGCACCTCGCAACTTTTAACACCAATTTCTCAACCATTCCACTTACGAGCTCCCGAGATGCGAGGTTCCACTTGTCCGCTTGCCAACTCTTGCATATCCACACTATCCTCGGAGTACCGATATCCCGAGATGACGTCAGCTAGGCACCACAACACGGATCTCTCGCCTCCTCGCCACTCATGAAGTTGAATGACTTCTTCTTCCAACCTCCAGTGCCCGAGTTCCCGATGTGGGTAATCTCATGACACGCGTCCTCTCCCAAACGAACGGCCCAGATCCTCGTCATCGTTTCCACCTGATGTGGCTCCTCCTGGACGTAAATCTCCTCGACAGTCCAGATCTCTCTATCTGCCAATCTAACGGCTGTTGTGCTCTCACCAGAGCCTCCTTGTGTTTTCGTCCTACCTTGGGAGAATTTCCAAGGTTCCAAAGGACTCAACCTTTACCGTCTTTCTTCTCTGCGAGCTCCTCGATTTCAAGCCTCGCCGATGCGCTTTAAAGCGCTTCCCTTCCTGAGCTTCTTCTTCTCGAATCCTTAAAGAATTTTGACGTCTGGGCTCCTGCAGAGTCTTCTCATGCACACAGCATGCTATCCCTTCTGAGATTTCACAAACACTCAGACCCCTTGGGGGGATTTCATCTTTCTTCCTTCTCCCATAGATGGAAAATGAACGGGATTCCCTCCTGGCTATCCTTCTGCTCAAGCCTCTTCTTGAGTACTTCTGGGTATTCAACAACCCAGTGAAGGTCCCTCAGTGGACTCTTCCTTCAGCTCCAGAACTCAAAGAGTTCTATGTTCTTCTGTACCATCTGCACAATATCTCTATGCCCTCCTGGCAGAGTGTCTTCCTTCCCCAGAACGTTCAGCAGTTCTGGGCCCTTGTGCACCTATGCACTTTATCGATGCCCACCTAGCAGAGCCTTCCAGAATCCTCAGTGATTCTGTTTCCTTTGAACTCATGGTAGAGTTCCTTCCTCTGTGCACTCCTGGCACACACATGCTCAATGCCCACCTGGCAGAGCTTCTTAGAAATCCTTAGAGATTTTGACTTCTATATTCAAACTCTCAACAGAGTTCTTCCTTCAGCACCTCGTGCTTATGCTCGATGCCCACCTGGCAGATCTCCTACAGAATCCTCAGTGATTCTGTCTGCAACTATGTTTCAGCTACACAACCTTACCTCCTGAGGTGTTCAACAACCTCACAGGTATTCTTCTCCCTGAGTTGTTGACTTCAGTCCTGTGCCTCAGCACGTCTTTGTCTGACTCCTCAGAGTTTAGAAGTGCATGCTTAGTGCACTGGCTCTCAGAACCCTCAGTGTTCTGTCACACCCTCCTGGTATGAAGCCTCAAAGACCTCCAACCTGAATCAAACGAACTCCTGCAGAATGCACAACTACAGTATACATTCGCAACATTTATATGGAACACACACATACATGCATATAAGACAGAATAATGCAGGAAAAACTGCTCTGTTACATTAATAATGGCAAATGCATGTATTTTACAATGGTGTTCCTCGAGCTCTCTCTGGCTCTCTCATACAACCATTCTACTTGACTAACTCAAAAATGAGACCTCAAATCTCTTTTACCTGAGGGCTCATTCCTCCAGGTTCACCTACCCTATTCAATTACAATCAATGGTTGTCTAGTCCAGCGTATGGATCTAGATCTCAGCCGATCTTGGCATTAAAGTCGATCCTATCTAACGCCTTCTCAAAGGCACGACTTCCATGGCTCACCAGCCTAAGACATTAAATTACATTCATTTCAAATTTGAATGAGGCTGCGCCTCCCTCTCAGCATTTGAATGCATGCGCGCTGACGTGGCTGGTTGGCTGGCTGGCTACATGGAGAGATGCTCCTGCATCAAAAGTGCACATTAGCTGGTGATGATCCCAATGTTACATGGTGAAAAAACCAATGGAGCATCTAAACTCAACTCAACTAGTCAAACTGAAGTGTCAACTGAAAGAGAATATTTTCTAGGCGAAATATTCTCCCCTAAAATATAGGATACTGGATAATGACTAATTATGACTAATAAACAAGGAAAAACCTTAGGAAAAATAAATCCTAGGTGTGTGTGAAGTAACTCCAACACATTGATTCCATCGACATCCTCAATCTGTCAAGAGTCCTGCACACTCATGATAAACCCATCAATAACACCTGTCTATACATAGATATCAAATAACATAACATCATAATCCACAACATCATCATCATAATCCATAATCGAAACAAACAATCATATACAAAATTGGATCACTTGCATGCAAGTGTCCTCAAAGAATGAGTCAATCATGTGTGCGCAAGAGTAGGATGTTACATTTTCCATTCATAGTTTTTAGTTGGTGTGAATTTTGAATCCGTTGAATTGTTTCCATCGGTAAATTTTGTCTATGTCCATTCTGACATATTAAATAACTGTAAATTTACTCACAACATATGAACGACTCAACAAAGATGTATCATATAACTAGAAATAAGTTGTTCGACAATTTTACTTCATCACCAACTTCTTATCTCTCAAGAAGATTATTTATTATAAAAACAATTGTTCAATTATTTGAAAGGAAGACATTTTATAAATAAATTTCTATAAAAGTTGTTCCATTATTTCAAAGAAGTTAAATTAACCAAATTGAGTTGGATGGGGTTTAAAATATATATGATTTATTGTTAAACCAAATGATTATTAAAAAAAGATTGATAACAAAGGTGGGAAAAAGGATAAGAGTATGGTGTTTCCCTTGGTTGTCAAGAGGTGGAAGATTGTTTCTGATAAAATGGATCTTTGAGGCAAACGAGATATCTTTTTCTTGGATAATCGAGATATTGATCTTTAGATTTATATGATATGGGAGAACGGGGAAGAAATGGATATCCTTGGTTAAATGGAATAAACTCACTATCCTTGGGCTTGAAAGAATATCTTTCATTTCTCTCTAGCATTGACACGATGGTCCATCTAGCAAGAAGTGTGTAGTGATCAATTTTTTTTTATATTCATTCTCCTTTAATATGACTTATGGTTAAATATTGTGGTATCTATATTATGGAGGATTTATGTTTTTATCCATATGGAATTTTATGGGAAGTACCATTATATAAATTTCTTGAGGTTTGTTTTTTAATTATGTATGTTTTATTTCTTAGTAGTTTGTAGACACACATATGGTATGTATGGGTTAATTAATGAATGTCAAATGGAGGGAGATATATAAAGAAATATGATGTGATAGGAACATTGTTATTATTTTCCAAAAAAAAAAATTAATTGAATAATTGAATGATAAAATACATATATGTATAGTAAATTTGTCTATTTTGAATAAAGTTATAGAGAATTTTTTTTTTTTTTTATGAAAAAACAAATTGACGATGATGGTTTTAAGTCCCAATGACAAGGAGTGAAAACCCTCAAATATGACTACTAAAGGTATTATAGAGTTAGTTATAGTGAAAGGTAAAACCCTAAAAAATGACTACTAAAGGTATTATAGAGTTAGTTATAGTGAAAGGAATTAGGGACATATCCCAATAACCATGAACTATCTACCTCTGGTACAATCACAACCCACAAAATTTACCTTGGTGATAATCCTTAGATTTGGCCACTAAGATACCTTCCTCAAGTGCAGATAAAATATTTAGCCTTAAATGGTCATTATTCACAAGTAAACAAGATATGGGTTGCTCAAGAAATCTTTAGAAACATTGAACCTCAATTTTAGCATCCCAGGGCACAACGTCATTCTTATATTTGTTTTTTCACAGGGCACAACGTCATTCTTATCTTTGTTTTTTCACACTTGGTATAAAGGATTTCCATCTCCATATGAAAAAAAAATATGTTTGAAATGAGAAATAATTGAGGAGAATTATTTTGATGTCTAACCCAACAATCCTAACTTAAATTATAATTTGTTTTATGACCTCAATAAAAACTATGTTTCAAATGAGAAATGATTGAGGGGCATTATTTTGATGCCTAACCCAACAATCCTAACTTAAAGTATAATTTGTTTTCTGACCTCAACAAAGAGGAATTAACTCAGTTTTCTAAGTAGCTTAAATTAAATTTTGAATTTGATTTATTGGATTGTTCAATGGTTTTATGGACCAATATGATAGGTTGAATAGTGTATTTGTTGATGTCTTCTCACTTAATCACCTTAATTACTTCATAATTGAAGTAAAAGTCAATTAACACACACCATAGGGATTATATAAAGTTATTTTTTTTATTCAATAAAAAAAGTTATAACTGACATTCTTCAAACAATAAAGAAAAGTTGGAAACAATTAAAGAATCCCCATGCATCAATAATTTTTGGTTATTAATCATTGAAGAACCAATAAAATATACTTCTAATTATTTATGACTCTTATATGCATAAGAAATAACAAAGTTTGTTGTTCCATAATTACTCACCATAAATAAAAATGTCAATTATAAATCTAAGAAATGTGGTATAGGAAAGTCTCAATAAATCTTAAAACCATTCACCTCTATAATTATAAAATAGAGTTGGAGGGATCCACTTGATTCCTAGTTTGGAGTAAAGTTTTAAAGGAATTCACTTGAATTAATGATTAAATTCTTAAATAGACACATCTGTGCGTTTTGTTATTTGCATTTGAAATATGTCTTAACTTTAACTTAGGAAAATATTCTAGATTGATGATAGTTTGCAAATTCAATATAATATACAATATATTCACAAATTAGTTAATATGCATTTGGGGAATGAGGATAAGAATTACCTATATATTTTTTTAACTAGATTTTTTGAAGATTTTTTAGTTAGATGCCCCCAAGGTTGAACAATGGGTTGACCTATATTTTTTTCCCATTGTTATTTCAATTTTTTTCATCTTTTGTAACATTCCGCTCTTATGCGCATTGAGTGAACTTATTTTTTGAGGACACTTTCTTGCAAGTGATATGGATTATTATACTATTGGTCATTTGATTATGATTATGAGGCATTATGGATATGATGATATGCTATTTTGTTGCATTAAAATAGACATGTGCTATTGATTGGGTTCTCATGAGTGTGTAGGACTTTGGACCTCAAGGATGCAGAGGCATCAATGAAACCCTTTGGACTCTAGATCGAGTCAGGGAGTGGACTATTGGGGTTTGATTGTTGTTGATATGACATATGTACACATGATTATATGTTATGATGATTGATTATTATTGCTGACATGATTCGTTGACAATGCAGGTTGACGATATCTTGTCGACCAGACTCACATGTGGAGTAGAGGGGTCATGCACGACAACTAGAGACTTTGAGGGAGAGGTGTGGGAGCAACCCTACCACAGACTACTAGCACTCCCAACGTGACTTGAAATGTAGGTTAACGATTACCTAATTCGAGAAGAACCACGATGCCATGAGGGAAGACTGCGACAATCACTCATGATGATTCTAAGGGGCGCACAATAAGGCAAGGGCCTTATTCCTTAGAGACCCTTAGTCTCCCACAAGATCACCTAGAAGAGTATTGACTCCAGGGGTTTTTGATGTCTAGAAAGTCAGTCAAGAGGCGAGTGGCACCCTTGGAGAACGTAGTGCGTCCTAAAGGGAATGTCATGCAAGGAAAAAGGAAAGAGGCGAGTGGCACCCTTGGAGCATGTAGTGCGTCTTGAAGGGCACGTCATGCAATGAAAAAGGAAAGAGGTGAGTGGCCCCCTTGGAGCACCTAGTGCATCCTGAAGTGCATGTTGTGATTTTAATTGGTAAGTGAATAAACCTAAACGGCCTTAAAATGAATGATGTGACAAGTGAGATTTAAAAACATTTTTCCCTAATAAAAATGTCGCCCAACCTAATGAATTTACAACCTAGGTCTAATTAGAACATGTGGTAAAAATAATAATAATAAATGAACATGTAACAAGAAGGGGGGTAAGAAATTCAATTTAGTTATTAAAGTCAAAATTATAAGGGATGATTGAAATTTTTAAAAAGGGAAATGATTGTTTTATCTACTTATGCTAATTTAATTTTTAGTTAAAAAGAAAAAAGGGGTAAATGGTTGTCTTTCTACACTTGCTAAATTGATTTTTAGTTAAAAAGGTAAAAGAGGGAAACTTAAAAGAAATAGGAAGCTAAAGGAAAAAGGGGAAACATAAAGAAAATGAGAAACATAAATAAAAAGATGAATGTCTAACTTAGTAAGGAATCTTTCCTTGGGAACTTGCTATTTTTGAACTCAACTAGGAATTTAGTAAGGCGTAAGTCATTTAAGAAGTGTAAGGGAATTTTGGGACACCTAGGAGCATTTTTAGGAATGCTTTTAGGTGGGTGAGGGAAATAGGAATAATTAATTAATTAATAAAAATTAATTTTTGGTGCAACTAGGGGATGGGTGACATGTGTATGGGGGAGGTTTTTCCTAATTAATTAAATGAAAAGAGAATTTAATGATAATTTAGGAAACTAGTTACTTGAAAAACTCTATAAAAAGGATGGAGGAGGAGGAGTATGGATGTCATTTTTATGAGTAACGTTACGTTGCTGAATTTTTGTCTCGACTGAACTTATCTTGTGGGAGTTGGGATACCCAGCTCGGGTAACGAGTGGTAGCTCAACCTTTTGAGGCGAGATGGGTGCTAGTGGTTCTATGGTATTGTGTGTGTGGCCCCTTTGCGGCTCAGGGGGCTCAGGGGGAAGAAGAATACCCCTAGCGTTGGCTGAGAGGTACCAATAAGGTCACATCGGTCGATGAGCAGGAGTTGGACGAAGCGCGCATGGGACAACGACTCGGAGTTGTCGCATTTGTCTACGGTACGCATGCGTTTATTTTTGAATGGTAGATTAATATTGTTCTTGCGCTTTCATTACTATACTTATATTGTGTAAAGAAATGTGTTTTACTCTTCGTTTTTAATAAAGGAACTTAAAGTCATCCCAGCCTTACACTCGCTACATTTTGAATTGATTTCCTTGGCAACCCAAACCATGATTGCTATGACTATTGTGTTTTTTTATTTATTGATTATTACGAAGAATTTTTTGTTTTTCCCTTATCCCTTCAGTCAGCAGTCTGTTCCTGAGCAGTTGGCCAAAAGTCGAATCGATGGCATCACTTCAGTGTTTAAATACCTATAGATTCAACATCCCTACTTTTCTATGCATGGATGATGAGTGAGGGATAGATTTTTCCCAACTATGTATCCCTTACTTATCCCTGCGTTTGAGAATGAGCATCCTTGCATTGATTGATTCATTGTAGAATGATTTATCTTTGCGTCTTTTGTTGGATTATCTCTGTGCTTTATATTTATGATTTCTGGGCATATTACCCAGTGCTTGATTGGTATAACTTCTACAATTTTATTGATAAACCCCAACACTTGTTCGGTATCCTCTCTGTGATTTTTGTGATGAATCCTAGTGCTTGGTTGGGTATTTTGTCTGCGATTACATGTAGTGATTGCGAAGTAATAAATTGACAGTGTTTTTGAGAGGCAGTGAATGCTATTGAATTTTTTAGTGACTGTGATTTTATTGCTGTAACAATGTTTTTATATACATCAATTTCGAATTTACCCCACCAATGTTACATGACCGAGAGTTTGATTGATAGATTTCATACCCCTTTATTTTCACGAATTTACCAAACAATTTTCATGGATTGTTGTACATGCATTTTAATCAACCACCAAATTTTACCAGCATTTTTCTTGAATGTTGTACCTGAGTTTTAATCAACCACGAATTCTTCACCTACATTTTTCATTGAATGCTCCACCTGCGTATTAATCGACCATGAATTCTTACCTTGAGAATGATTGCGTTTTACCCTATGAATGACTACGTGTTTACCATGAGAACGTCTATGTTTTTAATATGTAATGACAGTTGCCTCAGCTATCATTGCTCGACGATTGCATCTTTATTATTCCATCTTTATCATTTATGTACTCTGCATTCTACTTATGTTTATGGACTGCATGTTAATACCCGGACAACGTTTTAAATGACGGGTCAACGATTTTATATATCCTGTGGTAGTGAATCCCCTTGATAGGTAGATAGAGTTTATATTCACAATGATATCCACAAATATGATAGAGTTTGTATTCAACAATGATATCCCTGAATTTGATGAGTGACAGTGAATTGATTTTTGCATTTTAAACTGTGTATTTGGATGGGTGAATTTATTGCATTGGATGACTATGTAATGGAAACGATTATGACTATGTATTGGCAACTATTGTGACTGTGCAATGGTGGCGTGGTGACTGTATAATAGTTGATCCTTTTGCTGATTGTGTAAATGTTGTGTTGTAGTGATGGATAGTATCAAAGGATAGTGAGTTGAATATTTATGGTCAACGATTTACATGTAATGTGGGTGACTGCGATTTGAAGGTTTTTATTGACAGTGATTTATACATTAATGACAACAATGTCATATTTTAGTTCTTCTTTATAATATAATTGATAGACAACAGTATAATCTAAACCGCATTATCGTTGTGTTTGGGTTAAACAACAATTACCTCTGCATTGGGAAGATAACGATACCAATGCCTTAGATTAAGGACAATGACAGATCTAAAGACAACAATAGATCAAAGGGGCAACGAATTATTATTATATTCAGTAATTAATGGACATTGAATTAATATGATTTCCCTTGAA
The DNA here is from genome assembly GCA_009831015.1 of Picea engelmannii. Classification (NCBI taxonomy): domain Eukaryota; kingdom Viridiplantae; phylum Streptophyta; class Pinopsida; order Pinales; family Pinaceae; genus Picea; species Picea engelmannii. Next base: position 1,282,075 of record ML779241.1, on the reverse strand, counting down.
TTATTGGACAATGACATCAAGGTAACTCAACATTTCATGTATTTATTAGATTGCTATTAAACATCGCGGGTAATTGTAGACAATAATTTTGGTTATGTTTTAGTCAGCGATTTTGGCATTATTTAGGCAGGGATTTTTGTAACATATCACAACGATATATTGGATTGTTAAGTCACAACAATTCAAATGTGTTCCATATATTGTTAGGTGATTAATTTGTTGTTTTAGTTCCACTAAAACATTTACATTCGATGTATAGTTTCAGTTTTAAAAGATAGAGAAATTCTTATAAGATAGCGATATAGTTTCCGTTTTAAATAGCGATATAAGACAACAAACTCATATAGTTTCAGTTTTAAAGGATAGCGATATATATACTTATCTGATATTTGGTTTTGGAAAATAGTTGCAACGAACCTTTGTTTTAATAATAATCGTTTGAATGTGTACAGATTGATGTATGGTTGCAAAAGAATTTGTTACGTCGGGAATTTAATGTGTTGTATAAATGTTATAGTCGTCAGTTTCCCTTGCATCTTGTTAACTTGTCGATTGGGTGATTGGGTTTTCATCATGTGGTTGATAGTTAATTCCGTCTCCTAGTGCTTGAATTTTCTTGGGTTATTGGTCTAGATGTGTTATGTTACACCAGGGTTATCGTCATGCCTATCACCTTGTGAGGGCATGATTCTTGATGAGGGGATCATTGTGCGCCTCGAGGGATAGAGGCGAATGATAACCTACCCAGATTTTGTGCTTCCCTATGTGGGAGTTGTTTGTTGTAACAATTGTTGGGACTTGGGTTTGTGATGCCTTAAGGTGTTGGGTTTGCACGACATAGGGTTTTAGTTCCTGGCCGTTGAAGCCACTGTGTCAGGTTGTTGATGTTGTCATTTATCTTGTAGGTGTTGTCTTTCTTGTGTCGGGTGGGTAGCCGTTTCCATATGTCTTGATTTTCACATGTTTCACCCAATTGCTTGATGTGCTAGTGTGATGAGTAGTTGTTGTATGTTGCCTGATCTGCGTGCATGGTGTTCGTCGTCAAGTTGTGTGGTTTAAATTTTTTCGTCGTTGCCTTCCTGCCTAAGAACATAAAAAAAAAATTGTACATTTTGCGTCACTTGTAGTCATAACGATTGGGGTCGTTACATATGGTATCAGAGCGGGTTCAACCTATGACTTGGGATCACCATAAATTTCATTAATTTGATTTATGATTATAAGGTTGCTAATTAATTTGATTTGTATTTGTGCAGGTAATCATGGTTAGAGGACATCGCGGAGGTAGATGAAGGGTTGCTAGGGGAGGAGGCGTGACACCACCAGTAGCCTCCACGCCTGATGGGTCTAACCCCCAGGGAGATGAACAGGTTGTCGGGAAGGAACAAATAATGGTGGGTGATGTGGTTGGGCTCATGAGGTCCTTTCAGCGGATGTCTGAGGCACTGATCAGTTGTTTGGGCAGAGATGAGGCCAGGGTACCGACACCCCTTGAGGGTCCAACGCAAGCTCTGGTCGGTATTGGTAGTTTTCACCGCAAACTCAAGAAGGTCAAATTTCCTGAGTTCTTTAGTGCCCCGGACGACGCAGCCGTCGAGGCATGGTTGGAAAATGTGGCGATGTGATTTTCACTTTGCGACTATATGTACAACATGAAGGTCTACATGACGATCTTTCAACTGAAGGGGAGCGCTATTCTTTGGTGGAAAACGCTCCTGCCACAATTGCACATGGTCGTCGAAGATGTATTATGGGAACTGTTCGAGGAACGGTTCTGAGAGAGGTACCTATCAAAGGAATTCATTGAGCATCAGCTCAACGAGTTCAATACCTTGCGACAGGGTGGTCGTACAGTGCCCGAGTATGAGGCCCATTTTATGGAGTTTCTTTGGTATGCTCTACACCTGAATATCGAGAAACTTAAGGTCAACAGGTTCTTTTTTGGCCTTAATGTCAACATATGTGCAAAGGTTAGGATTTTGATGTCTCATACCTTGCATGATGCCATCCAGAAGGCCCTCATAGTAGAGGAGGAGCTTATCAGCGGAGTTCAGAGACGGACTCCAGTAAGACCAGCAGGGCAGGTGTCATCTGGTGCGCATCAACATTAGACACCAGCTAGGCATTCATCGGGATATCGTGGCTTCCAGAGAGGATCCAATTTCACTACACCTCGATGAACAACACCTCAACAGTGGACTCCTTACCAAGGACCAGAACACCAGCAACAACGTCGACCGCAACAACAACAGTTTAGGCTTGTTCAACAAAATAGACCAGGATTCTAGGCTGGTGGGTCGTCAACTTCTACTTTGGGTACTAGGAGTATTGGACCAAAGAAGGGGTGTTGGGCATGTGGGGAGACACACTACCAATGTGACTTCCCCGTAGAGAGGAATAGAGCATCTGGATCAGCTGGACCCACTACCGTGGGGGATTTGGGCAAGGCCCATCATATCTATGTAGTGGTGAATAACCTCCAAGTAGAGCACCAGTTGACTGTGCTCAAGACATCAGGTACCATCATTGACCAGACCCTTGGTATTTTGATAGATCCAGGTGCTACAGAGAGTTTCATTCCTGGTGTAGTGCTAAAAAGAATTAAGGTAAAGGCAGTCGAATAGGATGAGTTTAGCTTTGTCGAAATGGCTTTGTGAGCCAAACAAAATGTTGGAGGGAAGGTTACAGGCTGTAGCCTTAACCTGGGATATTTTTTCACCAGGGCCAACCTATACGTCACGATCTTAGGATCTTATGACGTCGTGATCGGTATGGATGGTTTGAAATCGTGTGAGGTGATACTCAACTGTAAGATGAAACGGTTGAGCTTGGTAAATGATGAGGGATTGAGATGCGTGAATGTAAGTCGGAACCAGGGAGTTTCCATGAGGCTCATCTCTTCCTTGCAGCTACGGAAGGGCATGTGCAAGGGATGTAAGATTTATGCGATCCTTGTGTTAAACGATAAGGGACTAGCAAAATGTCTAGAAAACCTTTTGGTGGTGAGAGAGTTTCCGTACATCTTCCCTGAGGAGTTACCTAGGATGTCGCTGAAGAGGAAATTGGAATTTACCATAGACCTAAAAATGGGGACTGAACCGATAGAAAGAATGCCTTATCGGATGTCGGCCCCAGATTTGCAGGAGTTGAGAATGCAAATGATGGTGTTGTTGGACCTGAGACTTATACGTCCAAGTGTGCTACCATGGGGTGCGCTTTTTATCTTCATACAGAAGAAGGATGGGTCATGGAGAATCTGCATTGACTATCGTCAATTGAACAAGGAAACCATCAAGAATCAATATCCATTGCCAAGGATTGATGATCTGTTCGATCATATGAAAGGCGTGACAGTGTTTTCAAAGATCGGCTTGCGATAAGGGTATCACCAGTTATGGATCAAAGAGGATGACGTCCCTAAGACTGCCTTTAAGACGAGGTTTCGACATTACGATTTTACTATTTTACCTTTTGGACTAATAAACGCCCCTAGGGTATTTATGAGTTTGATGAACGAGGTGTTCCGTGAATACTTGGACAAGTTTGTCCAAATATTCATTGACGATATTTTTATTTACTCTCGAACGATGGAGGAGCATGATGAACACTTGCGCTTGGTACTACACTGTCTGCGAGAGAACAAATTGTAGGGGAAATTGTCTAAATGCTTGTTTTATCAATCGAAGATTCACTACTTAGGGCATGTCATATCCACCGAAGGTATCTCCATGGATGCAACAAAGGTCAAGGCTATTATGGAATGGCTTGAGCTGACGAATGTCTCGGAAGTGCGTATATTCATGGGTTTAGCGGGATACTATCGACGGTTCGTCGAGGGATTTTCAAAGATAGCAAATCCGATCATGGAATTGCATAAGAAGAACAAGAAGTTTGTTTGGACCAAGAAATACATAGAATAATTTCATAGGCTCAAGGAGTTGTTGATAAGAACATTGATACTAAAGGTCCCTGACATGGATGCAAACTTCTTGGTATGAATTGATGCATCCAAGGAAGGCTTAGGTGGAGTCTTGATGCAAGACGATCGAGTGATCTCTTACATATCAAGGAAGTTGCGAAGGCATGAGGAGAACTATGTGACACATGATTTTGAGTTGTTATCCATTGTATATGCCTTGAGAGTTTAGAGAAACTACCTTTTGAATGAAAATTTGAACTAAAAATGGACCACTTTAGACTATAACACATCTTTATGCAAAGCGACCTGAACTCGCGACAATGACATTGGTCGGAATTGCTTAGTGAGTATGATTTTGAGATTACTTACATAAAGGGAACATTGGACAGAGTGGTTGATGCGTTGAGTCGGAGACCGCGCATATTTTCAGTGATTCCTCTTCAGACGAATCTACGTGAAAATATTCTAACTTTACAACACGACGATGCCTGGTAAAAAGAGGTCAAGGATTTTATCGGACAAAACACAATGATGGTACCAAGATTTGAAGGATTTACGTTGGACGACGACAGATTATTGAGATTTAAAAATCGAATTTACGTACCTCCCAACGACGAGTTGAGGAGTTTGATCCTAAACGAGGCTCATAGAGTAGTGTATATGGCTCATCCTGGAGTCAAGAAGATGAGGGAAGACCTTAAACCCTTATTTTTCTGGAAAGGATTGAAGCCGGACATAGTCAACTACGTGGCTAGGTGTATATAATGTCAGCAGGTGAAGGATGAACATAGACATCCAACATGATTACTACAACCACATGCTATTATGGAATTGAAATGGGAGGTCATTTCAATGGATTTCATTATTGGATTGCCACTAACGACAAGGAGACACAACTCAATTTTTGTGGTAGTCGACACTCTAACGAAGAGTGCTCATTTTATTCCTTTACATACAATGTATCAGGAACCTGACATAGCTAGAGTTTTCATCAGTGAGATTGTGAGGCTGCATGGTGTGCCTAAGAGGATTATATCTGATCGAGGATCGATGTTTACTGGATGATTTTGGACTAGTTTCCAAGTGGCCTTGGGAACCCAACTTAACTTTATTACTGCATATCACCCAGAGACAGACGAGAAGACTAAACAAACAAACCAAATATTGGAGGACATGTTGTGTATGTACGTGAAGGACCAACATAAGCGTGGGAATAATTATTTCCACTAGTAGAATTTGCATATAACAACATCTATCAAAGCACCATTAAGATGGCACCTTTCGAGTTTCTTTACAGGTGGCCATGTCGGATGCCTTTGAGTTGGGATCAACTTGAGGATAGGGTCCTGGTGGGACCAGAAGTGACCTAAGAAATGGAATATCAAATGAAAACAATAAGACAAAGGATCAAAGAAGCGCAGGATCAACGGAAGAGCTATGTCAATGCACACCATGTCGACCGTAGTTACGAAGTTGGTGATTGAGTCTTCTTGCGGGTGAAACCACATAAGAGATAGATCAAGTTTGGAAAGGGTTCTAAACTCTCTCCTAGGTTTGTAGGACCTTTCGATATTGTGGAAAAGAAGGGGATCGTGGCCTATCGACTAGCCTTCCATGATTCTTTGAGGCATATGCACGATGTTTTTCATGTATCTGTTTTGAGACATTATATTAGTGATCCTACACATGTTATTGACATAAGCTCCTTCTAGGTATCTGACGAGGATGCACTCATGGCTGAGACAATCCGCATCCTGGACCATCGCATTCGACAACTACGACGTCGAACAGTAGATCAGGTCAAGGTCCAGTGGGACAACTATAGTTTGCACTCAGTGACCTAGGAGGATGCATATGATATGTGTCAGCAATTTCCATTTGTGTTTGATAGATAGACTTATGATACCGTGATACACTTTATTTCATCACTTATATACTGTGAAACTCCGAGACAAATTTTAGACCAAGAGGGGGTGTATGGAACATCCCTCTGTTGCACTCACTGAGAAATTTTTTTCTTTGAGGACACTTTCTTGCAAGTGATCCAAATTATTATACTATTGGTCGTTTGATTATGATTATGAGGCATTATGGATATATGATGATATGTTATTTTTTTGCATTGACATAGACAGGTGCTATTGACTTCGGTCTCCTGAGTGTGCAAGACTTTGGACCTCGAGGATGCAGAGGCATCGATGAAACCCCTTGGACTCCAGATCGAGTCAGGGAGTGGACTATTAGGGTTTGATTGTTGTTGATATCACATATTTACACATGATTAGATGTTATGATGATTGATTATTATTGCTGACATGATTCATTGACGATGCAGGCTGGCGATAACTTGCTAACCAGACTCACATGTGGAGTAGAAGGGTTACACACGACAACCAGAGACTTTGAGGGAGAGGTGTGGGAGAATCCCTGCCACAACCTACTAACACTCCTGCTGTGCCTCAAACTATAGGTTAATGATTACCTAGTTCGAGAAGATCCACGATGTCCCATGATGTCGTGAGGGAAGACTGCAACAGTCCCTCACGATGATTCTAAGGGGAACGAAATAAGGCAGGGGCCTTATTCCTTAGAGACCCTTAGTCTCCCACAAGATCACCTAGCGGATTATTGACTCCAGGGGTTTTCGATGTCTACCAAGTTAGTCAAGAGGCGAGTGGCACCCTTGGAGCACGTAGTGCATCCTGAAGGGCACGTTGCGCAAGATAAAAGCAAAGAGGAGAGTGACACCCTTGGAGCACGTAGTGTGTCTTGAAGGGAACGTCATGCAAGGAAAGAGGAAAGAGGCAAGTGGCACCCTTGGAGCACCTAGTGAATCCTGAAGGGCACGTAGCGATTTTAACTGGTAAGTGAATAAACCTAAATGAACTTAAAATGAATGATGTGACAAGTGATATTTAAAAACATTTTTTCCTAATAAAAATGTTGCCCAACCTAGTGAATTTACAACCTAGGTCTAATTAGAACATGTGGTAAACAAATAAATAATAAATGAACATGTAACAAGAAGGGGGTAAGAAATTCAATTTATTTATTAAAGTCAAAATTATATGGGAGGATCAAAATTTTTAAAAAGGGAAATGATTGTTTTATCTACTTATGCTAATTTAATTTTTAGTTAAAAAGAAAAAGGGGTAAATGGTTGTCTTTCTAGTCTTGCTAAATTGATTTTTAGTTAAAAAGGGAAAAGAGGGAAACTTAAAGAAATAGGAAACTAAAGGAAAAAGGGGAAACATAAAAAAAAAGATGAATGTCTAACTTAGTAAGGAATCTTGCCTTGGGAACTTGCTATTTTTGAACTCAACTAGGAATTTAGTAAGGCATAAGTCATTTAAGAAGTGTAAGGGAATTTTGGGACACCTAGGAGCATTTTTATGAATGCTTTTAGGTGGGTGATGCAAATAGGACTAATTAATTAATTAATAAAAATTAATTTCTGGTGCAACTAGGGGATGGGTGACATGTTTACGAGGGAGGTTTTTCCTAATTAATTAAATGAAAACGGAATTTAATGAGAATTTGGGAAACTAATTACTTGAAAAACTCTATAAAAAGGATGGAGGAGGAGGAGTATTGATCTCATATTTTTGCGTAACATTACGTTGTTGAATTTTGTCTTGACTGAACTTATCTTGTGGGAGTTGGGATACCCAGCTTGGGTAACGAGTGGTAGCTCAACCTTGCGAGGTGAGTTGGGTGCTAGCAGTTCTATGGTATTGTGTAAGTGGCCCCTTTACAACTTGTGGGGCTCAGGGGGAAGAAGAGTACCCCTAGTGTTGGCTGGGAGGTACCGGTGAGGTCACATCGATCGACAAGAGAGAGTTGGATGGAGCGCACACGGGACAACGAATCAGAGTTGTCTCATTTGGCTATGGTACGCATGCGCTTATTTTTGAATGGTAGATTGATATTTCTCTTAAAATTTCATTACTGTACTTCTATTGTGTAAATAAATGTGTTTTACTCAGTGTTTTTAATCAAGGAACTTAAAGTCATCCCAGCCTTATGCTCATTGCATTTTGAATTGATTTCCTTGGCAACCCAAACCTCAATTTCTATGACTATTCTATTTTTGTTTTATTGATTATTACGAAGAATTTTTTGTTTTTCCCTTATCCCTTCAGTCATTAGTCCATGCCTGAGCAGTCGTCCAGGAGACGAATTGGCGTTCATCACTTCGGTGTTTGAAGAACTATAGATTCAAAAGCCTTGCTTTTTGTGCATGGATGATGAGTGAGGGATAAAAATTTCCCAACTATCTATCCCTTATTTATCCCTACGTTTCTGATAATGAGCATCCTTGCGTTGATTGATTCATTGCAGAATGATTTATCTTTGCATATTTTGTTGGATTATCTCTGCGATTTCTAGGCAAATTAGCCAGTGCTTGATTGGTATAACTCCTGCGATTTTATTGATAAACCCCAACACTTATTCGGTATCATCTATGCGATTTTTTTTATGAATCCCAGTTCTCCGTTGGGTATTTTGTCTGTCATTACATGTAGTGACTACGATGTAATAAATTGATAACGTTTTTGAGAGGTCGTGACTGCTATTGAATTGTTTAGTGACTGAGATTTTATTGTTGTAACAATGTTTTTATATACATCGATTTCAAATTTTCCCCACCAATGTTACATGGCCGAGAGTTTGATTGATAGAGTTCATACCCCTTTCTTTTCACAAATTTACCAAGCAATTTTCATGGATTGTTGTACAGGCGTTTTAATCAACCACCAAATTTTACCAGCGTTTTCCTTGATTGTTGTAACTGATTTTTAATCAACCATGAATCCTTCACCTGCGTTTTAATCAACCACATTTGAATCATTGAATGCTCCACCTGCGTATTAATAATCCACAAATTCTTACCCTGAGAATGACTGTGTTTTACCCTGTGAATGACTGTGTGTTTACCATGAGAATGTCAACGTTTTTAATATGTAATGGAAACCACATCATCTATTATTTCTTGGCAATTGCATATTTATTATGCCAACCTTATCATTTATGTAATCTTCATTCTACTTATGCTTATGGACTGTGTGTTATTACCCGAACATCGATTTAAATGATGGGTCGATGATTTTATTTATCCCATGGCAGTGAATCCCCTTGATTGCTAGATAGATTTTATATTCACAATGATATCCATTAATTTGATAGAGTTTGTATTCAACAACGATATCCATGAATTTTATGAGTGACAACGAATTGATTGCTACATTTTTGACTGTGTATTTGGTTGGGTGAATTTATTGCATTGTATGACTGTGTGATGGCAACGATTATGAATGCATATTGGCAACAATTGTGACTTTGCAATGGTGGCGTGGTGACTGTATAATAGTTGATCCTTTTGATGACTATGTAAATGTTTTGATGTAGTGATGGATAGTATCAAAGGATAGCGAGTTGAATATTTATGGTTAACAATTTACATGTAATGTGGGTGACTGCAATTTGAAGGTTTTTATTGACAACGATTTATACATTAACGACAACAATATCATATTTTAGTTCTTCTTTATAATATAATTGATAGACAACGGTATAATCTAAACTGCATTATCGTTGTGCTTGGGTTAAACAACAATTACCTCTGCGTTGGGAAGACAACGATACCAATGCCTTAGATTAAGGACAACAATAGATATAAATACTACAATAGATCAAAGGGGCAACGAATTCTTATTATATTCAGTAATTAATGGACAATGAATTAATATGATTTCCCTTGAATTATTGGACACCGACATCAAGGGAACTCAACCTTTCATGTATTTATTAGACTTCTATTAAACATCGTCGGTAATTGTAGACAACAATTTTGGTAATGTTTTAGTCAGGGATTTTGGCATTATTTAGGTAGGGATTTTTGTAATATATCACAATGATATATTGGATTGTTAAGTCACAACAATTCAAATGTGTTCAATATATTGTTAGGTGATTAATCTGTTGTTTCAATTGCACTAAAACATTTACATTCGATGTATAGTTTCAGTTTTAAAAGATAGCGAAATTCTTATAAGATAACGATATAGTTTCCGTTTTAAATAGCGATAGAAGACAACAAACTCATATAGTTTCACTTTTAAAGGATAGAGATATGTATACTTATCTGATATTGGGTTTTGTAAAATAGTTACAATGAACCTTTTTTTAATAATAATCGTTTGAATGTGTACAGATTGATGTATGGTCGCAAAATAATTTGTTGCGCCAGGAATTTAATGTGCTGTATAAATGTTATAGTCATCAGTTTCCCTTGCATATTGTTGACTTGTCGATTGGGTGATTGGGTTTTTGACATGTGGTTGACAGTTAATTCGGTCTCCCAGAGCTTGAATTTTCTTGGTTTATTGGTCTAGATGTGTTATGTTTCACCAGGGTTACCATCACACCTATCGCCTTGTGGTGAAATGATTCCTGATGAGGGGATCATTGCGCGTCCTAAGGGATAGAGGCGAATGATAACCTGGCTGGAGTCTGTGCTTCCCGATGTGGGTGTTGTTCATTGTAACAGTTGTTGGGACTTGGTTTTGTGATTTCTTAAGGTGTTGGGTTTGCGCGATGTAGGGTTCTATTTCCTGGTCATCGAAGCCACTGTGTTGGGTTGTTGATTGTGTCTTTTATCTTGTAAGTGTTGTCTTGATTGTGTCGGGTGGGTAGTCGTTTCCATCTCTCTTGATTTTCACATGTTTCACCCAGTTGTTTGATGTGCTAGTGTGTTGAGTCATTGTTGTCTGTTGCTTGATCTTCATGCATGGTGTTCATCATCAATTTGTGTGGTTTAATTGTTGTCATCATTGCCTTCCTGCCTAAGAACATAAAAAAAAAATTGCAATTTTTGTGTCGCTTGTAGTCGTAATGACTGGGGTTGTTACATATTTGTCTCTTTGTATCGCTCTATTCAAGAACCCATTGGAAATTACATTTTCTGTACTGCTTTTTTTTTATATTCCCTGTATCGATTGTTAATTAACATGTATTTTTCCCAATGACAAAAGAACCATGTGTAACTTGGTTCATGTGCACATATATTTTCTATTTTGTTTTTTTGGTATGTTGGCAATTGCAATCTCTATATGTGTGACTTTACTCTTAGTTATGTGTGACTATACTCTTGGTTTATTTTGTGCATGGGTGATTGCATTAATATCTCAATCTAACTACTAGCTTAATTGAGTTATTATATTAACCCACCAACACCTTGATCAAGGGTTTAATTAATACTAGATTTAGGTATTTTGAAAATCCATGTTAATTATTCCATCAAGCTTTATAATCACTTCAATTGAGCTAAATCGTTCAATTGAGGGTTTAAAATCTTGATATCTAATCCTCTTGTTGACCCTTTCATCTTAGGTGACATAGTTGATGTGAGTCATTTTCACACTTTTGATTTGATATTACATTTTTAATTTATTTTCTTTTAAAACTTATACTTAAAACTCTTTTCCACATTTCCAAATATGCTTAGAGAAAAATAGATAGAATGCAAATTACAAATCAAAATTTTATAAAAAATATGTGGAATCTTAGTGGATGTTCTCTTTAAAATGATATTTTTGTTTTTTCAATTTCCTTTAAAAAAATAGAAAAAAGGTTGATGGAAACACTAAAGTACATAAAATGAGATTCAAATATTACTTAGTCTAAAAATAATAAAAAATATAATTTTCCAAAAAAAAGATGAGATCTATTACATTACTACATTGTATGTAGATAGTGCTAGTGTATCTTGTTTTAAAAAAATATGATGATGATGATGATGATGATGATTAACGTCCACTAAGACCTAATTGGTCTATCAGACCTTAAGAGGGTAAGTGATTACTTGTGATTCTTTAGAATTTTGTTTCTATGCTCGAACAACATTAAGAGAAGCTTTCCAAGATCACCATACTTTTGTTGAGTTAAGAGGTTAGGAAGGTTGGTAGTGTGATCAATATTTTGAAAATGAGATCTAATATGGGTATAAGCTGGACAATCTAAGAGAAAATTGTTTTCATATTCAACCTTCTTAGTGTCACAAAGGTGACACACTCTTTCATACCATGGTGTTTTAGGAGTTGACCAATGCCCAGTTTCACTATGGAGCTCGTGAGAATTTGTTCTTATCTTAGCGATGCTTATTTTTTTCTTTACACTTGGCAAAACAGATAGATAATTTTGATCTTCTAGATTAGGGTTGATTACATCTTTATAATACATTAATTTTCTTTTTTCCTCTAACTCTTTATCACACCACATTTTTTCCTTGAATTTTGATTTGACATTTTTTTTAATAGTATCTTTATTCTGCAAAATGGTTTCTTCCATGATTCCCCAATATTTTAGCCAAGAATGAGCGTCTTTATGCCATCCTCGCTTTAGTCGATGGTGGTTATGAGTTGATTTTGAAGCAATTTTAGGTAGCCTCTTGTCTTCCATGTTGTTTAACTTGTTCTTGTACATTAGGTATCTAGTCATAGCCATGCTCTCAATGAGGGAGAGGCCATTTTCTACGAGGAGGATGGGATAGGGCGTATTTCCTTTAATTTTGAGATTATAGGTTATAAAATTCTTTTGTATTTGCTCTATCTTTCTCCAGGATTCACGAGAGATACTACAACCCCAAACTTCACATCCATAAAGAATATCAGGTGTAACAAGAATATCAAAGAGGAGTTTCTTCTTATCCCAACTCCAAAGATCAGTTGATTTACAATTGTTTTCAAACCCATAATAAGCTTTCCATCCCCCAATAATCCTTTTCTCAATGTTATAATTCCAATTGAGCTTGTGGTGAATATCAATTCCAAGATATTTGTATGAAGTCACTTCCTCCAAGTTGTTGTTGTCATATATAAATGTATCATAAGGGATCTTATTGGATTTAATAATCATGACCTTAGTCTTATCAGTATTAACAGTCATACCCGTATTGGAGCAAAAATCCTTGAGGATTCTTAGTTGGTTTTCAAGATCATGGGGACTCCTTGCCATAAGAATGATATCATCGGCATAAAGAAGATGATTTATGACTATACCAGTGAGAGTAGGGCCGACACAACTTGCTTTTTCTAATCATTCTTCTAACTTATCAATGTATATGCCAAAAAGGGTAGGGGACAAGGGACAACCTTGTTTGACTTCGATATTGCAGTTAATCTCTTTTGACGAGCCCTCAGTGTTTTTAAACTTAGCAATAATGTTCTCATACATCCTTATTGCAACAACTCTCAACTCGATATGCACTTTTATCTCTTCCAACCTATTCCAAAGGTTTTTCCTAGGAACCATTTCAAAAGCTTTTCTAAAATCAACAAAACAACAAAAAAGATTGGTTTTAGTATTGCTGAACTCCTCTACAATAATCCTAAAGGTAATAAGATGATCCTAAAAGAAATATATGAGTTTGAAGGGATTAATTTAAAATATGTAAAATTTCAAATCCAATCCTTTCACATTTATTATTATACTTAAAAAAAAAATTCAAATCCAATCGTCTCACATTTATTATTATATTCTAAAAAAAAAGTTATATGTAAGCATTCAAGATGCACACACCATGTAAATAAATATAATAAAAATGAGTTAGTCATTCCACTTTCACATTGGTAAGAAAACACCCTAAAAATAGAAAAAACATGTACTTCTTATTGTTATATAATTGATTGTCTAATAGCATATCTTTATCACAAATCGAAATCCAATATCATGTACTTCCCCTTTCACTTTTCCGCTTATCCTCTTATATCATGTAGCAATTCATAATAGACGTTTTCTTTCAATTATTTAAATCATTTGATTTTTTATTTTTTTAATTATTAAATTATTTGATTTCTTTAAAATTATTATAATTAACATTAAATTTATTATTATTTTTTATATTTTAGTTTTAGTTTTGTATAAAATATTAATTAAATTTTTGGATCAATTTCCTAGTTGAAAAAGATAGATTCAGATTTAGATTTATCACTAAATGATATATATGTGATTCAATATCTTTATTGTATCACTTTCTTATTTTTCACTATCTTAATCAATGAATATTGGTACTTTATTATTATTTATCTTATTTTATATTTATAAAATGAATGATATTTTGTAAATTTGAATGTTTTTTTATTATATATTCTAATTTATGGAAAAAATTAGCATGGCAGGTACAGTGGCAAAATGTAACCAAATTTGATTTATTTTAACTTTAAAACTAAACCTTCAAAGTGTAAACCTTCTTCAAATTTTTGCACTTTAAAAATAGTTTACACTTCAAAGAAATTGATTACTTTTACTATAAAAAAATAGATCTAAACTACTTTCTACAAATTAGAAATATAATCATTCCACTCTAATTTATTAAATATCTTTTATTTTTCATAATAAAATAAAACAAATAATAATAAAGTAAAATCTTTATTAAATAAATAATAATATAGACTACAATTTTAATTTAGAAAAATATTATAGATTATGGATGGTTTCCAAATTGAATACAATATATGCATAAATTAGTTAATATGCATTTGGAAAATGAGGTTAAGAATTGTCTATATTTTCTTTAACTAGATGCATTTTAAAATGATTTAGTTAGATTCCTCGAAGCATTTGGAAAATGAGGTTACGAATTTTCTATATTTTTTTTAACTAGATGCCTTTTAAAATGATTTGGTTAGATTCCTCGAAGGTTGAGCAATAGGTTGATTTACATTTTTTTCTATTACTTTAATTCTTCTCATCTTTATCCCAATCTCTTTCAAACCTTCTCTTTAACTAAATGCCTTGAAAATGATTTAGTTAGATTCCTCGAAGGTTGAGCAATAGGTTGACTTACATTTCTTTCTATTATTTCAATTCTTCTCATCTTTATCCCAACCTCTTCCAAACCTTCTCTTCATGAACCCATTGACAATTACATTTCCAACTGCACTTTTTTATGTTCCTCATCTTGTTAATTAACCTGTCTTTAACCATGTGTAACTTGGTTCATGTGCACACACACACACACACACACACACACACACACACACACACATATATAGTATATTGGAGATTGCAATCTCTATGTGTGTGATTGTACTCTTAGTTATGTGTGACTATACTCTTGGTTTATTTTGTACATATGTGGTTGCACTAATAATTCAATAAAACTACTAGATTAATTGAGTTATTTATTTAACTCATCAACACCTTGATTAAGGGTTTAATTAACCTTGGATTGAGGTATTTTGGAAATCCATGTCTTCAATTGAGCTAAATTGTTTGATTGAGGGTTTAAAATCTTGATATTTAATTTTCTTGGTGTAGTATTTTCTACAACTGCAACTTCCAAGGGTAAACCCTTTCATCTCTTTCATCTTAGGTGGGGTAAACCCTTTCATCTCTTTCATCTTAGGTGGCATAGTTGATGGGAATCATTTTGACACTTTTTATTTGATATTG
>ML779241.1:1239137-1249864 GCA_009831015.1 Picea engelmannii | reverse complement strand
TTCCAACAAGCTATCATACGCCTAAAACGAAGATCGTATGCAAAAGTTACGACCCCGGGAAGTTGATGTACTAACTTACCCAAATGGGGCCCACATGACTTTTGGCACTTCATCTCCTAGGGTTAGGTTTTTGGATGTCTAGGAATTTTGGCATTCCCGTTTATTGTAAAAATTCCTTCAGAGCCTCATTGTAATCATCTTCTTGCAAATGCGAGTAGCCGTCACATCTCTTCTCAGAGATAAGCTGCCACCATTCTAGCGAGTCTTTTACTCTGTATTTTTACAGTCTCTGTACATTTCTTTGATTAATAGAAATCGGGTATTACTATATATATGTGTTTATGGTTGCATCTATGATACATTTCTGTTATATTATTGAATATCTCTGATATCTCTGTGCATTTATTTATTATATCTCCGCTCTCATTTCGTGCCGAAAATAATCTGGATCAGTGGTATCAAAGCAGGTTGCTCTTGATCATTTTTTCAGTGCATGTCCCTGACAAGGTCCAAGTATAGCAAGTTGGGTCTCGATCTTGTCTCTCTTGAAGACAATCCCTCTTGCACACCCAAGAAACCCTCAATGGCAGAAGAAAAGAAAAGCAACGGAGCAGACGATCCTATCAATCTGTTGCTTGAGCAAGCTCTCATGCGACAGAGGGATGAAATGATGGAGAATTTTTCCCACATCCTTCAATGCTTTCCAATAGCATTAGGAACATCTTCATCAAGCGGCCACTTTGGAGGCACCTCGCCTTTCAATCTACAAGTTAACTTTGATATTCCTATATTTGAAGGACAGATAGATGCAGAAGCCCTAGAAAAATGGTTAACTCTGCTAGAAGGTTATTTCTCTGTTCACAAATTTTCCGACAAAGAATAGTTCACCTTTGCACAACTTAAAGCTCTCCGTCATGTCAAACATTGGTGGAAAAGTTAGTGGGAGAAAAGTTCCATAGAGGATTCTAGAATATATGGGGCCGATCCCACTTGGGATTTTTTTGTGGATGCGGTAAAGGAACAATATTACCCTGTTGGCAACTATGAGGACCAGTACATGAGATGGAACACACTGCGGCAAGAGAGGGGCCATGACTCTGACTGACATTTGGTTCTGAAATACCGTGGGGCTCTACATAGATACATCCAGACTGAAATGGATTTTCTAGAAATGTCATCACTCTGTGTTGCTTATCGATATGTTGTTAAAATTGAGTAGAAATTTAAGCACTGGAACAAACAGGAGTGTAGGTCTGCAAATCCGCAACAACCAAAGTATGAAAAAGACAACCCTAACAAACAGTTTCCTGAAAACCAGTCCAATACATAGGAAAATAAGGGTCACGGGAAGACAAAGAAGGACACCAGAAAATGGTGTGAGTTCCAGAAATTCCCCTGGCACAACACCGATGAATGTCACTCAAAACAGTCATTAGTGGCTGAGTTCAAAGACAAAGAGCCAAACTCTAATTCAGAATATGATTTTGAAAATAATGATAAAGGACAGATCATTGATGCAAACCCCACTTCTATTGTCGCTACTACAACAATTCAACCAGAAGAACCAACAGATTCTGAAGAGGCGGAGTGCCTTTTTCATTCACAGATGTGGGTGAAGGGGAGCCTGCTACATTTTATTGTTGATAGCGGAAGCTAGAAGAACCTCATCTCTGCAGAGGTCGTCAAACAGTTGGGATTGTCGACAACACCACACCCGCAGCCATACAACATTGGGTGGCTTCGCCAAGGATGAGATCTTCATGTCAGCCAACAGTGTCGACTATCATACGACATCCAACCCTTCAAGGATGAGGTATTATGTGATGTTACCCCACTGGATGTCTGTGATGTGCTCTTGGGCCAACCATATATGTGGATACGCCATACTGTTTATGAGTCTTGACCCCGTAGGGTCATTGTTACTTTGGGGGGTCATCTCTACAGAATACCAGAGGTAATTCTGACTATTGTTCCACCTATAAAGTGTCACAAGGTAGTATCTCAAACTACAAAATTCAGCTTCTTCACAATCTGTTCAAAAGGAGAACAAAAGGACACTGCAACCACTACATCCTTGCCCCAAGCACCTTCTATCCAACAGAAGTAGGTTAACAAGGTTGCAACAAAGTGAAAATATTCCTTCTGCACACCTTCCTCTCATGTATCTCAAATTGTTGAGCAGCCTCAACCTCAACAAGTTCATGATAGACTTCCACAAACTGAGCAGCGCGATGTCTCCAGCAAGACAAGCAACTCACCAAGATGTAGATTCAACAAACGCTTATCCTTCTCCCCCGGGAACTCAATGCAATGGAGACCATTGCTTCCTAAGGAGGGAGGATTGATCCAGGTGGATATTGGTTGCCACCCACCTTTTCCAACTGTCTCAAAACAACTTTCTGGCAATTTTGGCAATTTACTATTTTTAGCAGTTTTAACTTTCGGGGCCATTTCGAGGGCCTAAATGAAGGTTCTTCAATATAGAGGTTCTCAAGGATGGCCAAAGGCATGATTGAGCCCCCAAAATTAATCTCCTCAATGATACCTTTCCAACGAGCTATCATAAGGCTAAAATGGAGATCGTATGCAAAAGTTACGATCCCAGGAAGTTGATGTACTAACTTACCCAAACGGGGCCCACATGAATTTTGTCACTTCATCTCCTTGGGTTAGGTTTTTGGATGTCTAGGAATTTTGGCATTCCCATTTAAGGTAAAAAGGCCTTCAGAGCCTCATTATAATCATCTTCTTGAGAATGCGAGTAGCCGTCACATCTCTTCTCAGAAATAAGTTGCCACCATTCTAGCGAGTCTTTCACTCTGTATTTTTACAGTCTCTGTACATTTATTTGATTAATAGAAATCATGTATTACTATATATCTATGTTTATGGTTGCATCTCTGATACATTTCTGTTATATTATTGAATATTTGTTTTATATTTCTTTATTATATCTCCGCTCTCATTTCGTGCCGAAAATAATCTGGATCAGTGGTATCAGAGTAGGCTACTCTTGATCGTTTTTTCAATGCATGTCCCCGACGAGGTCCGAGTATAACAATTTGGGTCTCAAGCTTGTCTCTCTTGAATACAATCGCTCTCGCACACCCAAGAAACCCTCAATAGCGGAATAAAAGAAAAACGACGGAGCAGATGATCCTATCAATTTGTTGCTTGAGCAAGCTCTCACGCGACAGAGGGAGCCAACATCCTTCAACACCTGTCGATAGCATCAGCTGCATCTTCATCAAGTGGCCACTTTGGAGGCACCTCACCTTTCAAGGTACAAGTTAACTTTGATATTCCT
This sequence comes from Picea engelmannii, assembly GCA_009831015.1. Lineage (NCBI taxonomy): Eukaryota > Viridiplantae > Streptophyta > Pinopsida > Pinales > Pinaceae > Picea > Picea engelmannii. The sequence continues at coordinate 1,246,557 of ML779241.1, read as the reverse complement.
GTATTTGAAGGACAGATAGATGCAGAAGTCCTAGAAAAATGGTTAACAGTGCTAGAAGGTTATTTCTCTGTTCACAAATTTTTCGACAAAGAAAAGTTCACCTTCGCACTCCTTAAATATCTCCCTCATGTCAAACATTGGTGGGAAACTTACTGGGAGAAAATTTCCACAGAGGAGTCTAGAATATATGGGGTCGATCCCACTTGGGATTTTTTTGTGGATGCGGTAAAGGAACAATATTACCCTGTTGGCAACTATGAGGACCAGTGCATGAGATGGACCACACTGCGGCAAGAGAGGGGCCAAGCAGTTCTGGAGTTCACCAATACCTTCCATACCTTGTGCACTAAGTTGGGTATCAAAGACTTCGACCGACATTTGGTTCTGAAATACTGTGGGGCGCTACATAGATACATCCAGACTGAAATGGATTTTCTGGACATCTCATCACTCGGTGCTGCTTATCGATATGCTGTTAAAATTGAGTAGAAATTTAAACACCAAAACAAATGCGAGTTTGGGTGTGCAAATCCACAACAACCAAAGTATGACAAAGATGTTCCTAACAAACAGTTTCTCGAAAACCAGTCCAAGACACAGGAAAAGAAGGGTCACGGGAAGACAAAGAAGGACACCGTAAAATGGTGCGAGTTCCACAAAAGCCCTGGCACAACACTGATGGATGTCACTCAAAATAGTCATTAGTGGCCGAGATCAAATACAAAGAGCCAAACCCTGATTCAGAATATGATTATGAAAATAATGGTAAAGGACAGATCATTGACGCACACCCCACTGCTATTATCGCTATTGCAACAATTCAACTAGAAGAACCAACAGATCCTGAAGAGGGGGAGCACCTTTTTCATTCATAGATGTGGGTGAATGGGACCCCACTACATTTTATCGTTGATAGCGGAATCCAGAAGAACCTCATCTCAGCAGAGGTCGTCAAACAGTTGGGATTGTCGACAACACCACACCCGCAACTATACAACATTGGGTGGCTTTGCTGAGGATGAGATCTCCGTGTCAGCCAATAGTGTCGATTATCATACGACATCCAACCATTCAAGGGTGAGGTATTATGTGAAGTTTCCCCAGTGGATTTCTGTGATGTAGTCTTGGGCCAACCATATATGTGGAGACGCCATGTTGTTTATGAGTCTCAACCCCGTAGGGTCATTGTTACTTTGGGGGGTCATCTCTACAAAATACCAGAGGTAGTTTTGACTACTGTTCCACCTAAAAAGTGTCGCAAGGTAGTATCTCATAGTGCAAAATTCAGCTTCTTCACAATCTGTTCAAAAGGAGAACAAAAGGACACTGCAACCACTACAGCCTTGCCCCAAGCACCTTCTATCCAATAGAAGTAGGTCGACAAGGTTGCAGCAAAGTGAAAAGATTACTTCTGCACACCATCCTCTCATGTATGTTGAATTGTTGAGAAGCTTCAACCTCAACAAGTTCGTGATAGACTTCCACAAACTGAGCAGCGCGACGTCTCCAAGAAGACAAGTAGCTCACCAAGATGTAGATTCAACAAACGCTTTTCCTTCTCCTCCGAGAACTCAACGCAATGGAGACCATTTATTCCTAAGGAGGGAGGATTGATCCTGGTGGATATCGGTGGCCACCCACCTTTTCCAACTGGATCAAAACAACTTTCTGACAATTTTGGCAATTTACTATTTTTAGCAGGTTTTAACTTTCGGGGCCATTTCGAGGGCCTAAATGATTTTTTTTCATGATCGAGGTTTTCAATTATGTTCAATGAAATTATTGAGCCCCAAAAATGAATCTCCTCAACGATACCTTTCCATCGAGCTATCATACGCCTAAAACGGAGATCGTATGCAAAAGTTACGACCCCGGGAAGTTGATGTACTAACTTACCCAAACGGGGCCCACATGACTTTTGGAACTTCATCTCGTAGGGTTAGGTTTTTGGATGTCTAGGACTTTTGGCATTCCCATTTATTGTAAAAATACCTTCATAGCCTCATTGTTATCATCTTCTTGGGAATGGGAGTAGCCGTCACATCTCTTCTCAGAGATAAGCTGCCACCATTCTAGTGGGTTTTTCACTCTGTATTTTTACAGTCTCTATACATTTCTTTGATTAATAGAAATCATGTCTTACTGTACATCTGTGTTTATGGTTGCATCTATAATACATTTATGTTATATTATTGAATATCTGTGATATCTCTATGCATTTCTTTATTATATCTCTGCTCTCATTTCGTGCCAAAAATAATCTGGACCAGTAGTATCAGAGCATGATACTACTGCTCAAATCCCTCTTGAAGACAATCCCTCTTGCACACCCAAGAAACCCTGCTGATAGCATCAGGCACATCTTCATCAAGCGACCACTTTGGTGGCACCTCGCCTTTCAAGGTACAAGTTAACTTTGATATTCCTGTATTTGAAGGACAGATAGATGCAGAAGCCCTAGAAAAATGGTTAACTCTACTAGAAGGATATTTCTCTATTCACAATTTTTTCAACAAAGAAAAGATCACCTTCGCACTCCTTAAATCTCTCCCTAATGTTAAACATTGTTGGGAAACTTACTGGGAGAAAATCTCCACAGAGGAGTCTGAAATATATGGGCCCGATCCCACTTGGGATTTTTTTGTGGATGCGGTAAAGGAACAGTATTACCCTGTTGGAAACTATGAGGACCAGTACGTGAGATGGACCACACTGCGGCAAGAGAGGGGCCAAGCAGTTCCGGAGTTCACCAATACCTTCCATACCTTGCGCACCAATCTGGGTATCAAAGACTCTAAGCGACATTTGGTTCTGAAATACCGTGAGGTTCTACATAGATACATCCAGACTGAAATGGATTTTCTAGATATCAAATCACTCGGTGCTGCTTATTGATATGCTGTTAAAATTGAGAAAAAAATTAAGCACCAGAACAAACGGGAGTTCGGGTCTGCAAATCCACAACAACCAAGGTATGAAAAAGGCGGCCCTAACAAACAGTTTCCCGAAAACCAGTCCAAGACACAGGAAAAGAAGGGTCACGAGAAGACAAATAAGGACACCGAAAAATGGTCTAAGTTCCACAAAATCACCTGGCACAACACTGATGAATGTCGCTCAAAACATTCATTAGTGGCCGAGATCAAAGACAAAGAGCCGAACCCTAATTCAGAATATGATTACGAAAATAATGGTAAAGGACAGATCATTGATGCAGACCCCACTGCTATTGTCGCTACTACAACTATTCAACCAGAAGAACCAATAGATCCTGAAGAGGGGGAGTGCCTTTTTCATTCACAGATGTGGGTGAAGGGGACCCCGCTACATTTTATTTTTGATAGCGGAAGCCAGAAGAACCTCATCTCAACAGAGGTCATCAAATAGTTGGGATTGTCGAAAACACCACACCCATAGCCATACAACATTGGGTGGCTTCGCCAAGGACAATATCTCTGTGTCAGCCAACAGTGTCGATTATCATACGACATCCAAATCTTCAAGGATGAGGTATTATGTTATGTTGTCCCACTAGATGTCTGTGATGTGCTCTTGGGCCAACCATATATGTGGATACGCCATGTTGTTTATGAGTCTCGACCTCGTAGGGTCATTGTTACTTTGGGGGGTCATCTCTACAGAATACCAGAGGTACTTCCGACTACTGTTCCACCTAAAAAGTGTCGCAAGGTAGTATCTCATACTGCAAAATTCAGCTTCTTCACAATCTGTGCAAAAGGAGAACAAAAGGACATTGCAACAAGTACAACCTTGCCCCAATCACCTTCTATCCAACAGAAGCAGGTTGAAAAGGTTGCAGCAAAGTGAAAGGATTCATTCTGCACACCTTCCTATCCTATATCTCGAATTGTTAAGTAGCATCAACCTCAACAGGTTCGTGATAGACTTCCACAAACTGAGCAGCGCGGCGTCTCCAGCAAGACAAGCAACTCACCAAGATGCATATTCAACAAACACTTTTCCTTATCCCCCGGGAACTTAATGCAATGGAGATAACTGCTTACTAAGGAGGAAAAATTGATCCAGGTGGATATCGGTGGCCACCCACCTTTTCCAACTAGCTCAAAACAACTTTCTGGCAATTTTGGCAATTTACTATTTTTAGCAGGTTTTAACTTCCAGGGCCATTTCGAGGGCCTAAATGAAGGTTTTTCAAGATCAAGGTTCTCAATCATAGCCAAAGGCATGAATGAGCCCCCAAAATGAATCTCCTCGATGATACCTTTCCAACGAGCTATCATACACCTAAAACAGAGATCGTATGCAAAAGTTACGACCCCGAGAAGTTGATGTACTAACTTACCCAAACAGGGCCCACATGACTTTTGGCGCTTCATCTCCTAGGGTTAGGTTTTTGGATGTCTAGCACTTTTGGCATTCTCGTTTATGGTAAAAAGGCCTTCATAGACTCATTGTAATCATCTTCTTGCGAATGTGGGTAGCCGTCACATCTCTTCTCAGAGATAAGCTGCCACCATTCTAGTGAGTCTTTCACTCTTTATTTTTATAGTGTCTATACATTTCTTTGATTAGTAGAAATCGTGTATTACTGTATATCTGTGTTTATTGTTGCATCTCTGATACATTTCTGTTATATTATTGAATATCTGTGATATCTCTGTGCATTTCTTTATTATATCTCCACTCTCATTTCGTGTCGAAAATAATCTGGATCAGTGGTATCAAAGGAGGCTTCTCTTGATCATTTTTTCAGTGCATGTCCCTGACGAGGTCCAAGTATAACAAGTTGGGTCTCAAGCTTGTCTCTCTTAAATACAATCACTCTCACACACCCAAGAAACCCTCAATGGCGGAAGAAAAGAAAAACGACGGAGCAGACGATCCTATCAATCTCTTGCTTGAGCAAGCTCTCATGCAACAGAGGGATGAAATGATGGAGAATTTTGCCCACATCCTTCAACGTTTGCTAATAGCATAAGACGCATATTCATCAAGTGGCCACTTTGGAGGTAGCTCACCTTTCAAGGTACAATTTAACTTTGATATTCCTGTATTTGAAGGACAGATAGATGCCGAAGAACTAGAAAAATGGTTAACTCTGCTAGAAGGTTATTTCTCTGTTCACAATTTTTCTGACAAAGAAAAGAGCACCTTCGCACTCCTTAAATCTCTCCCTCATGTCAAACATTGGTGGGAAACTTACTCGGAGCAAAGTTCCACAGAGGAGTTTGGAATATATGGGGCCAATCCCACTTAGTATTTTTTTGTGGATGCGGTAAAGGAACAGTATTACCCTGTTGGAAACTATGAGGACCAGTACATGAGATGGACCACACTGCAGCAAGAGAGGGGCCAAGCAGTTTCAAAGTTCACCAATACCTTTCATACCTTGCACACCAAGCTGGGTATCAAGGACTCCAAGTGACATTTGGTTCTAAAATACCGTTGGGCTCTACACAGATACATCCAGACTGAAATGAATTTTGTGGACATCTCATCACTCGATGCTGCTTATTGATATGCTGTTAAAATTGAGAAGAAATTTAAGCACCAGAACAAACGGGAGTTCGGGTCTGTAAATCCATAACAACCAAAGTATGACAAAGATGACCCAAACAAACAGTTTCCCGAAAACCAATCCAAGACAAAGGAAAACAAGGGTCATGGGAAGGCAAAGAAGGACACCGAAAAATGGTGCAAGTTCCACAAAAGCCCTTGTCACAACACCGATGAATGTCGCTCAAAATAGTCATTAGTGGCCGAGATCAAAGACAAAGAGCCGAACCCTGATTCAGAATATGATTCTGAAGATAATGGTAAATGGAAGATCATTGACGCAGACCCCACTGCTATTGTCACTACTGCAACAATTCAACAAGAAGAACCAACAGATCCTGAAGAGGGGGAGCAACTTTTTCATTCAAAGATGTGGGTGAAGGGGACCTCACTGCATTTTATTGTTGATAGCGGAAGCCATAAGAACCTCATCTCAGCAGAGGTCATCAAACAGTTGGGATTGTCGACAACACCACACCCGCAACCATACAACATTGGGTGGCTTTGCCAAGGACGAGATCTACATGTCAGCCAACAGTGTCGATTATCATATGGCATCCAACCCTTCAAGGATGAGGTATTATGTGATATTGCCCCACTGGATGTCTGTGATGTGCTCTTGGGCCAACCATATATGTGGAGATGCCATGCTATTTATGAGTCTCGACCCCATAGGGTCATTGTTACTTTGGGGGTTCATCACTACATAATACCAGAGGTAGTTCTGACTACTGTTCCACCTAAAAAGTGTCACAGGGTAGTATCTCATACAACAAAATTCAGCTTCTTCACAATCTGTTCAAAAGGAGAACAAAAGGACACTACAACCACTAAAGCCTAGCCCCAAACACCTTTTATCCAACAAAAGCAGGTCGAGAAGGTTGCAGCAAAGTGCAAAGATTCCTTCTGCACAATGTCCTTTCATGTATCTCGAATTATTGAGTAGCCTCAACCTCAACAGGTTCGTGATAGACTTCCACAAACTGAGCAGCACGACGTCTCCAACAAGACAAGCAGCTCACCAAGATGAAGATTCAACAAATCCTTTTCCTTCTCCCCCGGGAACTCAATGAAATGGAGACCATTTCTTCCTAAGGAGGGAGGATTGATCCAGGTAGATATCGGTGGCCACCCACCTTTTCCAACTGGCTCAAAACAACTTTCTGGCAATTTTGACAATTTACTATTTTTACCAGGTTTTAACTTCTGGGGCCATTTCGACGGCCTAAATGAAGGTTTTTCTAGATATAGGTGTTGGTTGTGGAGCCTGATTATCTTCCTGATTAAGAGGTCCTTGTTTTCAGCAGTGTTTATACCCCATGAAGTATTTACACCCTAGAAGTATGTACACTCTTCCACATGGGGGAGTGCAGAGGGGGGGTACCCCCTCTACGGGGTCCGGGGGGTCCATCCCCCCGGCTGGGGGGTTTGGGGGCGAAGCCCCCGAAGAAAAAATTGCCTTGTAAAAGTATATTGTAATTTCATTGTAAATCTGGACCGTTCATTATAAGGTCGCAGATCTAACGGTAGAGATTATGTTAGGGTTTTTTTGCCCTAGAAGGAAACCCTCTTTTATGAGGGAAATGTATTACGGCTATGGATGAGGGGGGAATATTATATTCTGAGAGAGGATACTGTGAGAGATAGAAGAGGAAGTTACAACGGGTTTCTCTATAGGTTGTATCCCTTCATTTGCTGGATAATAATAAAGGAAGGACCTGGCAATTTCTCTGGTGGACGTAGCCCTCACTGGGTGAACCACGTAAATCTGTGTCTCTCTTGTATTGTGTGTCTTCTTTGTTTTTTGTTTCTGCATTTGTTTTATTTTATTGCTCCGCGGTCCTGTTTTTCTAACAACTGGTATCATAGCGTAAGGTAACTC
>ML779241.1:1171614-1193811 GCA_009831015.1 Picea engelmannii | reverse complement strand
AAGTTCGATATCGAGCTTGTCTCTTGAAGAAAATCGATCTCGCACACCCAAGAAACCCTCAATGGTGGAAGAAAAGAAAAATGACGGACCAAACGATCCTATCAATCTGTTGCTTGAGCAAGCTCTCACGCGACAGAGGGACAAAATGATGGAGAATTTTGCTCACATCCTTCAACGCCTGTTGTTAGCATCAGGTGAAAATTCATCAAGCTACCACTTTGGAGGCACCTCACCTTTCAAGGTACAAGTTAACTTTGATATTCCTGTATTTGAAGGACAGATAGATGCAGAAGCCCTGGAAAAATGGTTAACTCTGCTAACAGGTTATTTCTCTGTTCACAATTTTTCCGACAAAGAAAAGATCACCTTCGCACTCCTTAAATCTCTCCCTGATGTCAAACATTAGTGGGAAACTTATTGGGAGCAAAGTTCCACAGAGGAGTCTGGAATATATGGGGTCGATCCCACTTGGGATTTTTTTGTGGATGCAGTAAAGGAACAATATTACTCTGTTGGGAACTATGAGGACCAATACATGAGATGGACCACACTGTGGAAAGAGAGGGGCCAAGAAGGTCTGGAGTTCACCAATACCTTCCGTAAATTGTGCACCAAGCTGGGTATCAAAGACTCCGAGTGACATTTGGTTCTTAAATACTGTGGGGCTCTACACAGATACATCCATACTGAAATGGATTTTCTGGACATCTCATCACTCGGTGCTGCTTATCGATATGTTGTTAAAATTGAGCAGAAATTTAAGCACCAAAACAAATGGGAGTTCGGGTCTGTAAATCCACAACGACCAAATTATGACAAAGACAACCCTAACAAATAGTTTCCCGAAAACTAGTCCAAGACACCAGAAAAGAAGGGTCACGAGAAGACAAAGAAGGACACTATAAAATGGTGCGAGTTCCACAAAGCCCCTGGCACAACACCGATGAATTTCTCTCAAAACAATCATTAGTGGCCGAGATGAAAGACAAAGAAACGAAGTCTGAATATGATTCTGAAAATAATGGTAAAGGACAGATCATTGACACAGACCCCACTGCTATTGTCGCTACTGCAGCAATTCAACCAGAAGAACCAACAGATCCTAAAGAGGAGGAGCACCTTTTTCATTCACAGATGTGGGTGAAGGAGACTCCGCTGCATTTTATTGTTGATAGTGAAAGCTAGAAGAACCCCATCTTAGCAGAGGTCATCAAACAGTTGGGATTGTCAAGAACACCACACCCGCAACCATACAACATTGGGTGGCTTTGCCAAGGACAAGATCTTCGTGTCAGCCAATAGTGTCGATTATCATATGGCATCCAACCCTTCAAGGATGAGGTATTATGTGATGTTTCCCCACTGGATGTCTGTGATGTGCTCTTGGGCCAACCATATATGTGGAGACGCCATGTTGTTTATGAGTCTCGACCCTGTAGGGTCATTGTTACTTTGGGGGGTCATCTCTACAGAATACCAGAGGTGGTTCCGACAATTGTTCCACCTAAAAAGTGTCGCAAGGTAGTATCTCATATTGAAAAATTTAGCCTCTTCACAATCTGTTCAAAATGAGAACAAAAGTACACTACAACCACTACAGCCTTGCTCCAAGCACCTTCTATCCAACAGAAGCAGGTCGACAACGTTGCAACAAAGTGTAAAGTTTCCTTTTGCATACCATCCTCTCATGTATCTCGAATTGTTGAGTAGCCTCAACCTCAACATGTTCATGATAGAATTCCACAAACTGAGCAACACGACGTCTCTAGCAAGACAAGAAACTCACCAAGATGCAGATTCAACAAACACTTTTCCTTCTCCTCCGTGAACTCAACGCAATGGAGACAATTGCTTCGTAACTAGGGAGGATTGATCTAGGTGGATATCAGTGGCCACCCACCTTTTCCAACTGGCTCAAAACAACTTTCTGGCAATTTTGCCAAATTACTATTTTTAGTAGGTTTTAACTTCCGAGGCCATTTCGAGGGCCTAAATGAAGGTTTTTCGAGATCGAGGTTCTCAGTGATTGATAAATGCATGACTGAGCCCCAAAAATGAATCTCCTTGATGATACCTTTCCAACGAGCTATCATACGCCTAAAACAAAGATCCTATGCAAAAGTTACGACCCCGGGAAGTTGATGTACTAACTTACCCAAACGGGGCCCACATGACTTTTGACGCTTCATCTCCTAGGGTTAGGTTTTTGGATGTCTAGGAATTTTGGAATTCCTATTTATTGTAAAAATTCCTTCAGAGCCTCATTGTAATCTTCTTCTTGTGAATGCGAGTAGCCGTCACATCTCTTCTCAGAGATAAGATGCCACCATTCTAGCGAGTCTTTCACTCTGTATTTTTACAGTCTCTGTACATTTCTTTGATTAATAGAAATCGTGTATTACTGTATATCTGTGTTTATGGTTTCATCTCTGATACATTTCTATTATATTATTGAATATCTGCGATATCTCTATGCATTTCTTTATTATATCTCCGCTCTCATTTCATGCCGAAAATAATCCAGATCAGTGGTATCAGAGCAAGCAGCTCTTGATCGTTTTTTCAGTGCATGTCTCCGAAGAGGTCCAAGTATAGAAAGTTGGGTCTCAATCTTGTCTCTCTTGAAGACAATCGCTCTCAACAGAGGTCGTCAAATAGTTTGAATTGTCGACAACACCACACCCGCAGCCATACAACGTTGGGTGGCTTCGCCAAGGACGCGATTTCCGTGTCAGCCAACAATGTCGATTATCATACATCATCCAAACCTTCAGGGATGAGGTATTATGTGATGCTGCCCCACTGGATGTCTGTGATGTGCTCTTGGGCCAAACATATATGTGGAGATGCCATGTTGTTTATGAGTCTCGACCCTATAGGGTCATTGTTACTTTGGGGGGTCATCTCTACAGAATACCAAAGGTAGTTCCGATTACTATTCCAACTAAAAAGTGTCACAAGGTAGTATCTCATACTGCAAAATTCAGGTTCTTCACAATCTGTTCAAAGGGAGAACAAAAGGACACTGCAACCACTACAGCCTTGCCCCAAGCACCTTCTAGTCAACAGAAGCAGGTCGACAAGGTTGCAGCAAAGTGCAAAGATTCCTTCTACACACTGTCCTCTCATGTATCTTGAATTTTTGAGCAGCCTCAACCTCAATAGGTTCGTGATAGACTTCCACAAACTGAGTAGCGCGACGTTTCCAACAAGACAAGCAACTCACCAAGATGTAGATTCAAAAAATTCTTTTCTTTCTCCCCCGAGAACTCAACCCAATGGGGACCATTGCTTCCTAAGGAGGGATGATTGATCCATGTGGATATCGGTGGCCACCCACTATTTCCAATTAGCTCAAAACAACTTTCTGACAATTTTGGCAATTTAATATCTTTAGCGGGTTTTAACATCCAGGGCCATTTCGAGGGCCTAAATGAAGGGTTTTCAAGATCGAGGTTCTAAATTATAGTTGAAGGCATGACTGAGCCACCAAAATGAATCTCCTAGACGATACCTTTCCAATGAACTATCATATGCCTAAAACGGAGATCTTATGAAAAAGTTACGACCCTGGGAAGTTGATGTACGAACTTACCCAAACGGGGCCCACATGACTTTTGGCGCTTCATCTCCTAGGGTTAGGTTTTTGGATGTCTAGGAATTTTGACATTCTCGTTTATTGTAAAAAGGCCTTCAGAGCCTCATTGTAATCATCTTCTTGCGAATGCGATTAGCCGTCACATCTCTTCTCAGAGACAAGCTGCCACCATTCTAGCGAGTCTTTCACTCTGTATTTTTACAGTCTCTGTACATTTCTTTGATTAATAGAAATCGTGTATTATTGTATATCTGTGTTTATGGTTGGATATCTGATACATTTATGTTATATTATTGAATATCTGCGATATCTCTGTGCATTTGTTTATTATATCTCCGCTCTCATTTCGTGCCGAAAATAATCTGGATCAGTGGTATGAGAGCAGGCTTCTCTTGATCGTTTTTTCAGTGCATGTCCCCGACAAGGTCTGAGTATAGTAAGTTGGGTCTCAAGCTTGTCTCTCATGAAGACAATCTCTCTATCACACCCAAGAATCCCTCAATGGCCAGAAAAAAGAAAAACAACGGAGCAGATGATCCTATCAATCTGTTGCTTGAGAAAGCTCTCACGTGACAGAGGGACAAAATGATGGATAATTTTGCCCACATCCTTCAACGCCTACCGATAGCATCAGGTGCATCATCATCAAGCGGCCACTTTGGAGGCACCTCACCTTTCAAGGTACAAGTTAACTTTGATATTCTTGTATTTGAAGGACTTATAGATGTAGAAGCCCTAGAAAAATGGTTAACTCTGCTAGAAGGGTATTTCTCTATTCAAATTTTTTTCGACAAAGAAATGATCACCTTCGCACTCCTTAAAGCTCTCCCTCATGTCAAACATTAGTGGGAAACTTACTGGTAGAAAAGTTCCACAGTGGAGTCTGGAATATATGGGGCCGATCCCACTTGGGATTTTTTTGTGGATGCTGTAAAGGAACAATATTACCCTGTTGGCAACTATGAGGACCAGTACATGAGATGGACCACACTGTGGAAAGAGAGGGGCCAAGTAGTTCTGGAGTCCACCAATAACTTCCATAGCTTGTGCACCAAGATGGGTATCAAAGACTCCGAGCGACATTTGGTTATGAAATACCATGGGGCTTTACAGAGATACATCCAGACAGAAATAGATTTTCTGGACATCTCATCACTCGGTGCTGCTTATCGATATGCTGTTAAAATTGAGTAGAAATTTAAGCACCAGAATAAATGGGAGTTCGGGTCTGCAAATACACAACAACCAAAGTATGACAAAGATGGCGCTAACAAATACTTTACTTAAAACCAGTCCAAGACACAGGAAAAGAAGGGTCACGGGAAGACAAAGAAGGACACCAGAAAATGGTGCGAGTTCCACAAAATCCCCTGGCACAACACCGATGAATGTCGCTCAAAATAGTCATTAGTGGCTGAGATCAAAGACAAAGAGCCGAACCCTGATTCAAAATATGATTATGAAAATAATGGTAAAGGACAGATCATTGACGTAGACCCCACTTCTATTGTCGCTACTGTAGCAATTCAACCAGAAGAACCAACAGATCCTGAAGAGGGGGAGTTCCTTTCTCATTCACAGATGTGGATGAAGGGGACCCCACTGCATTTTATTGTTGATAGTGGAAGCCAGAAGAACCTCATCTCAATAGAGGTTGTCAAACAATTGGGATTGTCGACAACACCACACTCGCAACCATACAACATTGGGTGACTTAGCCAAGGACGAGAACTCCATGTCAGCAAACAGTGTTAATTATCATACGACATCCAAACCTTCAAGGATGAGGTATTATGTGATGTTGCCCCACTGGATGTCTATGATGTGCTCTTGGGACAACCATATATGTGGAGAGACCATGTTGTTTATGAGTCTCGACCCCATAGGGTCATTGTTACTTTGGGGGGTCATCTCTACAGAATATCAGAGGTAGTTCCAAATACTGTTCCACGTAAAAAGTGTCGCAAGGTAGTATCTCATACTGCAAAATTCAGCTTCTTCACAATCTGTTCAAAAGGAGAACAAAAGGACACTGCAACCACTACAGCCTTGCCCCAAGCACCTTCAATCCAACAGAAGCAGGTCAGAAAGGTTGCAGCAAAATGCAAAGATTCCTTCTACACACTGTCCTCTCATGTATCTTGAATTGTTGAGCAGCCTCAACCTCAATAGGTTCATGATAGACTTCCACAAATTGAGTAGCACGATGTCTCCAACAAGACAAGCAAGTCACTAAGATGCAGATTCGACAAATGCTTTTCCTTCTCCCCTAGGAACTCAACACAATGGATACCATTTATTCCTAGGGAAAGATGATTGTTCCAAGTGGATATCGGTGGCCACCCGCCTTTTCCAACTGGCTCAAAACAACTTTTTGGCAATTTTGGCAATTTTCTATTTTTAGCAGGTTTTAACTTACGGGGCCATTTCAAGGGCCTAAATGAAGGTTTTTCATGATAAAGGTTCTCAATGGTATCCGAAGGTAGGATTGAGCCCTCAAAATGAATCTCCTATATGATACTTTTCCAACGAGCTATCATACGCCTAAAACAAATATTGTATACAAAAGTTACGACCCCGGGAAGTTGATGTACTAGCTTACCCAAACGGGGCCCACATGACTTTTGGCACTTCATCTCCTAGGGTTAGTTTTTTGGATGTATAGGACTTTTGGCATTCCCTTTTATTTCAAAATGGCCTTCAGAACCCCATTTTAATTATCTTTTTGCGAATGCGAGTAGCCGTCACATCTCTTCTCAGAGATAAGCTGCCACCATTCTAGCGAGTCTTTCACTCTGTATTTTTACAGTCTCTGTATATTTCTTTGATTAATAGAAATCTTTTGTTACTGTATATCTATGTTTATGGTTGCATCTCTGATACATTTCTATTATATTATTGAATATCTTCGATATCTCTGTGCATTTCTTTATTATATCTCCGCTCTCATTTCGTGCTGAAAATAATCCGGATTAGTGGTATCAAAAAATGCTACTCTTGATCATTTTTTAAGTGCATGTCCCCGAGGAGGTCCGAGTATAGCAAGTTGGGTCTCTAGCTTGTCTCTCTTGAAGAAAATTTCTCTCACACACCCAAGAAATCCTCAATGACAGAGGAAAAGAAAAACGATAGAGCAGACGATCCTATCAATCTGTTGCTTGAGCAAGCTCTCACGCAACAGAGGGACGAAATGATGGAGAATTTTGCCCACATCCTTCAATGCCTGCCGATAGAATTAGACACATATTCATAAAGCGGCCACTTTGGAGGCACCTCACCTTTCAAGGTACAAGTTAACTTTGATATTCCTGTATTTGAAGCACAGATAGATGTAGAAGCTCTAGAAAAATGGTTAACTCTGCTAGAAGGTTATTTCTCTGTTCACAATTTTTCCGACAAAGAAAATATCACCTTTGCACTCCTTAAATATCTCCCTCATGTCAAACATTGGTGGGAAACTTACTAGGACCAAAGTTCCACAAAAGAGTCTGGAATATATGGGGCTGATCCCACTTGGGATTTTTTTGTGGATGCGGTAAAGGAACAATATTACCCTGTTGGCAACTATGAGGACCAGTACATGAGATGGACCACACTGTGGCAAGACAGGGGCCAAGCAATTCCACAGTTCACCAATACCTTCCATACCTTGCGCACCAAGCTGGATATCAAAGACTACGAGTGACATTTGGTTCTCAAATACCGTGGGGCTCTACACAGATACATCTAGATTGAAATGGATTTTTTGGACATCTCATCACTTGGTGATCCTTATCGATATGTTGTTAAAATTGAGAAGAAATTTAAGCACCAGAACAAACATGAGTTTGGGTCTACAAATCCGCAAGAACCAAAGTATGAGAAAGATGGCCCTAAGAAACAGTTTCCCGAAAACCAGTCCAAGACACAGGAAAAGAAGGGTCATGGGAAGACAAGGAAAGACACCGGAAAATGGTGCGAGTTCCACAAAATCCCCTAGCACAACACCGATGAATGTCACTCAAAATAGTCATTAGTGTCTGAGATCAAAGTCAAAGAGCCGAACCCTAATTCAGAATATGATTCTAAAAATAATGGTAAAGGAAAGATCATTGACGCGGACCCCACTGCTATTGTCGCTACTGCAACAATTCAACTAGAAGAACCAACAGATCCTGAAGAGAGGGAGTTCCTTTTTCATTCACAGATGTGCGGGAAGGGGACCCCGCTGCATTTTATTGTTGATAGCAGAAGCCAGAAGAACCTCATCTCAACAGAGGTCGTCAAACAGTTGGGATTGTCAACAACACCACACCCGCAACCATACAACATTGGGTGGCTTCGCCAAGGACGAGATCTCCGTGTCAGCCAACAATGTCTACATCCAACCCTTCAAGGATGAGGTATTATGTGATGTTTCCCCACTGGATGTCTGTGATGTGCTCTTGGGCCAACCATATATGTGGATACGCCATGTTGTTTATGAGTCTCAACCCCATAGGGTCATTGTTACTTTGGGGGGTCATATCTACAGAATACCAGAGGTAGTTCCGACTACTGTTCCACCCAAAAAGTGTCGCAAGGTAGTATCTCATACTGCAAAATTCAGCTTCTTCACAATCTGTTCAAAAGGAGAACAAAAGGACACTGCAACCACTACAGCCTTGCCCCAAGCACCTTCTATCCAACAGAAGTAGGTTGAAAAGGTTGTAGCAAAGTGCAAAGATTCCTTCTACACACCGTCTTGTCATGTATCTTGAATTTTTCAGTAGCCTTGACCTCAACAGGTTGGTGATAGACTTCCACAAACTAAGCAGCGCAACTTCTCCAGCAAGACAAGCAGCTCACCAAGATGCAGATTCAACAAATGCTTTTCCTTCTCCCCCAGGAACTCAACGCAATGGATACCATTGCTTCCTAAGGAGGGAGGATTGATCCAGGTGGATATCGGTAGCCACCCACCTTTTCCAACTAGCTCAAAACAACCTTTTGGCAATTTTGGCAGTTTACTATTTTTATAAGGTTTTAACTTCCGGGGCCATTTCGAGGGCCTAAATGATGGTTTTTTGAGATAGAGGTGATCAAATATAGTCAGAGTCATGATTGATCCCCCAAAATGAATCTCCTCGACGATACCTTTCCAACGAGTTATCATACGCCTAAAACAGAGATCGTATGCAAAAGTTACAACCCCAGGAAGTTGATGTACTAACTTACCCAAACGGGGCCCACATGACTTTTGATGCTTCATCTCCTAGGGTTAGGTTTTTGGATGTCTAGGAATTTTGGCATTCCAGTTTATTGTAAAAAGGCCTTCAGAGCCTCATTGTAATCATCTTCTTGCGAATAAGAGTAGTCGTCACATCTCTTCTCAGAGATAAGCTGCCACCATTCTAGCGAGTCTTTCACTCTGTATTTTTACAGTCTCTGTACATTTCTTTGATTAATAGAAATTGTGTATTACTGTATATCCGTGTTTATGGTTGCATCTCTTATACATTTATGTTATATTATTGAATATCTGTGATATATATGTGCATTTATTTATTATATCTCCACTCTCATTTCGTGCTAAAGATAATCTGGATGAGTGGTATCAGAAAAGGATGCTCTTGATCGTTTTTTCAGTGCATGTCCCGGATGAGGTCCGAGTATAGAAAGTTTGGTCTCAAGGTTTTCTCTCTTGAAGACAATCACTCTCGCACACCCAAGAAAACCTCAATGGTGGAAGAAAATAAAAACGATGGAGCAGACGATCCTATCAATCTGTTGCTTGAGCAAGCTTTCACGCGACAGAGGGACGAAATGATGGAGAATTTTGCCCACATCCTTCAATGCCTGCCGATAGCATTAGGCACATATTCATCAAGCGACCACTTTGGAGGAACCTCACCTTTCAAGGTACAACTTAACTTTGATATTCTTGTATTTGAAGGACAGATAGATGCAGAAGCCCTAGAAAAATGGTTAACTCTGCTAGAAGGTTATTTCTCTGTTCACAATTTTTCCTACAAAGAAAAGATCACCTTCGCACTCCTTAAAGCTCTTCCTCATGTCAAACATTGGTGGGAAAATTACTGGGAGAAAAGTTCCATGGAAGATTATGGAATATATGGGGCTGATCCCACTTGGGATTTTCTTGTGGATGTGGTAAAGGAACAGTATTACCCTGTTGGCTACTATGAGGGCTAGTACATAAAATGGACCACACTGCGGCAAGAGAGGGGCCAAGCTGTTCCAAAGTTCACCAACACCTTCCATACCTTGCGCACCAATTTGGGTATCAAAGAATCCAGCGACATTTGGTTCTGAAATACCGTGGGGATCTACATAGATACATCCAGACTGAAATGGATTTTGTGGACATCTCATCACTTGGTGTTGCTTATCGATATGCTGTTAAAATTGAGTAGAAATTTAAGCAACAAAACAAACAGGAGTTCAGGTTTGCAAATCCGCAACAACCAAAGTATGACAAAGACGACCCTAACAAACAGTTTCCAAAAAACCAGTCTAAGACATAGGAAAAGAAGGGTCACAAGAAGACAAAGAAGGACACCGAAAAATGGAGCGAGTTCCACAAAATCCCCCGGCACAACACCGATGAATGTCGCTCAAAATAGTCATTAGTGGCCGAGATCAGAGACAAAGAGCCGAACCCTGATTCAGAATATGATTATGAAAATAATGGTAAAGGACAGATCATTGATGCAGACCCCACTACTATTGTCTCTACTTCCGCAATTCAACCATAAGAACCAACAGATCTTGGAGAGGGGGAGTGCCTTTTTCAATCATATATGTGGGTGAAGGGGACCCTGCTGCATTTTATTGTTGATAGTGGAAGCTAGGAGAACCTCATCTCAGAAGAGGTCGTCAAACAGTTGGGATTGTCGACAACACCACACCTGCAACCATACAACATTGGGTGGCTTCACCAAGGACGATATCTCCATGTTAGCCGACGATATCTCCATGTTAGCCAACAGTGTCAATTATCATACGACATCCAACCCTTCAAGGATGAGGTATTATATGATGTTTCCCCATTGGATGTCTGTGATGTTCTCTTGGGCCAACCATATCTGTAGAGACGCCATGTTGTTTATGAGTCTCAACCCCATAGGGTCATTTTTACTTTGGGGGGTTATATCTATAGAATACCAGAGGTAGTTCTGACTATTGTTTCACCTAAAAAGTGTCGCAAGGTAGTATCTCATACTGCAAAATTCAGCTTCTTCACAATCTATTCAAAAGGAGCACAAAAGGACACTGCAACCACTACAGCCTTGCCCCAAGAACCTTCTATCCAACAGAAGCATGTCGACAAGGTTGCATCAAAGTGAAAAGATTCCTTCTCCACACCATCCTGTCATGTATCTCGAATTGTTGAGCAGCCTCAACCTCAATAGGTTCATGATATACTTCCACAAACTGAGCAGTGCGACGTCTCCAGCAAGACAAACAGCTCACCAAGATGCAGATTCAACAAACACTTTTCCTTCTCCCCTGGGAAATGAACGCAATGGAGACCATTTCTTCCTAAGGAGGGAGGATTGATCCAGGCGGATATTGATGGCCACCCACCTTTCCCAACTGGCTCAAAATAACTTTCTGGCAATTTTGGCAATTTGCTGTTTTTAGCAGGTTTTAACTTTCGGGGCCATTTCGAGGGCCTAAATGAAGGTTTTTTGAGATCAAGGTTCTAAATGATATCCAAAGGCATGATTTATCCCCCAATATGAATCTCCTTGATGATTCCTTTCCAACGAGCTATCATACGCCTAAAATAGAGATCGTATGCAAAAGTTACGACCCCGGGAAGTTGATGTACTAACTTACCCAAACGTGGCCCACATGATTTTTGGCGCTTCATCTCCTAGGGTTAGATTTTTGGATGTATAGGACTTTTGGCATTCCATTTTATTGTAAAAAGGCCTTTAGAGCCTCATTGTAATCATCTTCTTGTGAATGCGAGTAGCCGTCACATCTCTTCTCAGAGATAATCTGCCACCATTCTAGCGAGTCTTTCACTCTGTATTTTTACAGTCTCTGTACATTTATTTGATTAATAGAAATCATGTATTAATATATATCTGTGTTTATGGTTGCATCTATGATACATTTCTGTTAAATTATTGAATATCTACGATATCTCTGTGCATTTCTTTATTATATCTCCGCTCTCATTTTGTGCCGAAAAATAATCCAGATCAGTGGTATCAGAGCAGGCTGCTCTTCATCATTTTTTCAGTGCATGTCCCCGACGAGGTCCGAGTATAGAAATTTGGGTCTCGAGCTTGTCTCTCTTGAATACAACCACTCTCACACAACCAAGAAACCCTCAATGGCAGAAGAAAAGGAAAATGATGGAGTAGATGATCCTATCAATCTGTTGCTTGAGCAACCTCTCACACGACAGAGGGATGAAATGATGGAGAATTTTTCCCACATCCTTCAACGTCTGCCGATAAAATCAGGTGCATCTTCATCAAGCGGCCACTTTGGAGGCACCTCGCCTTTCAAGGTACAAGTTAAATTTGATATTCATGTATTTGAAGGACAGATAGATGCAGAATCACTAGGAAAATGGTTAACTTTGCTAGAAGGTTATTTCTCTATTCACAATTTTTTCGACAAAGAAAATATCACCTTCGCACTCCTTAAAGCTCTCCCTCATGTCAAACATTGGTGGGAAACTTACTGGGAGAAAAGTTCCATTGGGGCCGATCTAACTTGGGATTTTTTTGTGGATGCAGTAAAGGAATAGTTTTATCCTGTTGGCAACTATGAGGACCAGTACATGAGATGGACCACACTGCGGCAAGAGAGGGGCCAAGCAGTTCCAGATTTCACCAATACCTTCCATACCTTGCGCACCAAGCTGGGTATCAAATACTCCGAGCGACATTTGGTTATGAAATACCGTGGGGCTCTACAAAGATACATCTATACTGAAATGGATTTTCTGGACATCTCATCACTCGGTGCTGTTTATCGATATACTGTTAAAATTGAGCAAAAAATTAAGCACCAGAACAAATGGGAGTTTGAGTCTGCAAATCCGCAACAACCAAAGTGTGACAAAGACGACCCTAAAAAAAAGTTTCCCGAAAACCAATCCAAGACATAGGAAAATAAGGGTCATAGGAAGAGAAAGAAGGACACTAGAAAATGGTGCAAGTTCCACAAAAGACCCTGGCACAACACCGATGAATATCGCTCAAAACAGTCATTAGTGGCGAAGATGAAAGACAAAGAGCCAAACCCTGATTCATAATATGATTATGAAAATAATGGTAAAGGATAGATCATTGACGTAGACCCCACTTCTATTGTCGCTACTACAACAATTCAACCAGAAGAACCAATAGATCCTGAGGAGGGGGGGCACCTTTTTCATTCATAGATGTGGATGAAGGGGACCCCACTGCATTTTATTGTTGATAGAGGAAGCGAGAAGAACCTCATCTCAACAGAGGTCATCAAACAGTTGGAATTTTCGACAACATCACACCCACAACCGTACAACATTGGGTGGCTTCACCAAGGATGAGATCTTCATGTCAGCCAACAGTGTTGATTATCATATGGCACCCAACCCTTCAAGGATGAGGTATTATGTGATGTTGCCCCACTAGATGTCTGTGATGTACTCTTGGACCAACCATATATGTGGAGACGCTATGTTGTTTATGAGTCTCGACCCCATAGGGTCATTGTTACTTTGGGGGGTCATCTCTACAGAATACCATAGGTAGTTCTGACTACTGTTCCACCTGAAACGTGTAGCAAGGTATTATCTCATACTGCAAAATTTAGCTTCTTCACAATCTGTTCAAAAGGAGAACAAAAGGACACTGCAACCACTACAACCTTGCCCCAAGCACCTTCCATCCAACATAAGCAGGTCCACAAGGCTGTAGCAAAGTGCAAAGATTCCTTCTGCACACTGTCCTCTCATGTATCTCAAATTTTTGAGCAGCCTCAACAGGTTCATTATAGACTTCCACAAACTGAGCAATGCGATGTCTCCGGCAAGACAAGCAACTCACCAAGATGCAGATTCAACAAACAGTTTTCCTTATCCTCTGGGAACTCAACGCAATGGAGACCATTGCTTCCTATGGAGGGAGGATTATTCTATGTGGATATTGGTGGCCATCCACCTTTTCCAACTGGCTCAAAACAACATTTTGGCAATTTTGGCAATTTACTATTCTTAGCAGGTTTTAACTTTCGAGGCAATTTCGAGGGCCTAAATGAAGGTTTTTCAATATAGAGGTTCTCAATGATATCCAAAGTCATTATTGAGCCCCCAAAATTAATCTCCTCGATGATACCATTCTAACGAGCTATCATACACCTAAAACAAAGATCATATGCAAAAGTTACGACCCCGGGAAGTTGATGTACTAACTTACCCAAACGGGGCCCACATGACTTTTGGCGCTTGATCTCCTAGGGTTAGGTTTTTGGATGTCTAGGAATTTTGGAATTCCTGTTTATTGTAAAAAGGCCTTCAAAGCGTCATTGGAATCATCTTCTTGCGAATGCGAGTAGCCGTCACATCTCTTCTCAGAGATATGCTGCCACCATTCTAGCGAGTCTTTCACTCTGTATTTTTACAATCTCTGTACATTTCTTTGATTAATAGAAATCGTGTATTACTATATATCTGTGTTTATGGTTTCATATCTATTACATTTCTATTATATTATTGAATATCTGTGATATCTCTGTGCATTTCTTTATTATATGTCCACTCTAATTTTGTGTCGAAAATAATCCGGATCAGTGGTATCAGAGCAGGCTGCTCTTAATTGTTTTTTCAGTGCATGTCCCCGACGAGGTCTGAGTATAGAAATTTGGGTCTCGAGCTTGTCTCTCTTGAATACAATGACTCTCGCACACCCAAGAAACCCTCAATGGCGGAATAAAAGGAAAATGACGAAGCAGACGATCCTATCAATCAGTTGCTTGAGCAAGCTCTCACGCGACAGAGAGACGAAATGATGGAGAATTTTTCCCACATCCTTCAGCGCCTGCCGATAGCATCAGGCACATCTTCATCAAGTGACCACTTTGGAGGCACCTCTCCTTTCAATGTGCAAGTTAACTTTGATATTCCTCTATTTGAAGGACAGATAGATGCATAAGCCCTAGAAAAATGGTTAACTCTGCTAGAAGGTTATTTCTGTGTTCACAATTTTTACGACAAAGAAAAGATCACCTTCGCACTCCTTAAAGCTCTACCTCATGTCAAACATTGGTGGGAAACTTACTGGGAGAAAATTTCCACAGAGGAGCCTGGAATATATGGGGTTGATCCCACTTGGGATTTTTTTGTGGATGTGGTAAATGAACAGTATTAGCTTGTTCGCAACTATGAGGACCAATAGATAAGATGGAAGACACTAAGGCAAGAGAGGGGCCAAGTAGTTTCAAAGTTCACCAATACCTTTCATACATTGTGCACCAAGATGGGTATTAAAGACTCCGAGTGACATCTGGTTTTGAAATACTATGGGGTTCTACACAGATACATCCAGACTGAAATGGATTTTCTGGACATCTCATCACTCGGTGCTGCTTATCGATATGCTGTTAAAATTGAGCAGAAATTTAAGCACCAAAACAAATGGGAGTTCGGTTCTGCAAATCTTCAACAAAATAAGTATGACAAAGACGACCCTAATAAACAGTTTCCCGAAAACCAGTCCAAGACACAGGAAAAGAAGGGTTACGGGAAGAATAGGAAAGACACTGGAAAATGGTGCAAGTTCCACAAAAGCCCCTGGCACAACACCGATAGATGTACCTCAAAACATTCATTAGTGGCCGAGATCAAAGACAAAGAGCCGAACCCT
Organism: Picea engelmannii; assembly: GCA_009831015.1. Taxonomy (NCBI): domain Eukaryota; kingdom Viridiplantae; phylum Streptophyta; class Pinopsida; order Pinales; family Pinaceae; genus Picea; species Picea engelmannii. The sequence continues at coordinate 1,178,364 of ML779241.1, read as the reverse complement.
GATTCAGAATATGATTATGAAAATAATGGTAAAGGACAGATCATTGACATAGACCCCACTGCTATTTTCACTACTGCATAAATTCAACCAGAAGAACCAACAGATCTTGAAGAGGGGGACCGCCTTTTTCATTCACAGATGTGGGTGAAGTGGACCCTATTGCATTTTATTGTTGATAGCAGAAGCCAGAAAAAATGTAATCTCAACAGAGGTCGTCAAAAAATTGGCATTGTCGACAACACCACACCCACAACCATACAACATTGGGTGGATTTTCCAAGGACGAGATCTCCGTGTCAGCCAACAGTGTCGATTATCATATGACATCCAACCCTTCAAGGATGAGGTATTATGTGATGTTTCCCTACTAGATGTCTGTGATGTGCTCTTGGGCCAACCTTATATGCAGAGACACCATGTTGTTTATGAGTCTCGACCCTATAGGGTCATTGTTACTTTGGGGGGTCATCTCTACAAAATACCAGAGGTAGGTCTGACTACTGTTCCACCTAAAAAGTGTTGCAAGGTGGTATCCCGTACTGCAAAATTCAGCGTCTTCACAATCTGTTCAAAAGGAGAACAAAAGGACACTGCAACCACTATAACCTTGCCCCAAGCATGTTCTATCCAACAAGAGCAGGTTAACAAGGTTGCAACAAAGTGCAACGATTCCTTCTACACACTTTCCTCTCATGTATCTCAAATGGTGGAGCATCCTCAACCTCAAGAGGTTCATGATAGACTTCCACAAATTGAGCAGTGCGACATCTCCAGGAAGACAAGCAGCTCACCAAGATGCAGATTCAAGAAACACTTTTACTTCTCCCTCGAGAACTCAACGGAATGGAGACCATTGCTTCCTAAGGAAAGATGATTGATCCAGGTGGATATCAGTGGCCACCCACCTTTTCCAACTGGCTCAAAACAACTTTCTGACAATTTTTGGCAATTTACTATTTTTAGCAGGTTTTAACTTCCGAGGCCATTTTGAGGGCCTAAATGAAGGTTTTTCGAGATCGAGGTTCTCAATGATAGAAAAAGGAATTATTGAGCCCAGAAAATGAATCTCCTCGATGATACCTTTCCAACAAGTTATCATACGCCTAAAACTGAGATCGTATGCAAAAGTTACGACCCCGGGAAGTTGATGTACGAACTTACCCAAACGGGGCCCGCATGACTTTCGGCGCTTCATCTCCTAGGGTTAGGTTTTTGGATGTCTAGGAATTTTGGCATTTCCGTTTATTGTAAAAAGGCCTTCAGAGCTTCATTGTAATCATCTTCTTGCGAATGCGAGTAGCCGTCACATCTCTTCTCAGAGATAAGCTGCCACCATTCTAGCAAGTCTTTCACTCTGTATTTTTATAGTCTCTGTACATTTCCTTGATTAATAGAAATCGTGTATTACTGTATATATGTGTTTATGGTTGCATATCTTATATATTATTGAATATCTGCGATATCTCTGTGCATTTCTTTATTATATCTCCGCTCTCATTTCGTGTCGAAAATAATCTGGATCAGTGGTATCAGAGCAGGCTGCTCTTGATCGTCTTTTCAATGCATGTCCCCGATGAGGTCTGAGTATAGAAATTTGGGTCTCGATCTTGTATCTCTTGAAGATAATTTCTCTGGCAGACCCAAGAAACCATCAATGGCGGAAGAAAAGAAAAACGACGGAGCAGATGATCCTATCAATCTATTGCTTGAGCACGCTCTCACATGATAGAGGGATGAAATGATGGAGAATTTTTCCCACATCCTTCAACGCATGTCGATAGAATCAAGCGCATCTTCATCAAGTGACCACTTTGGAGGACCTCGCATTTCAAGGTACACGTTAACATTGATATTCTTGTATTTGAAGGACAGATAGATGCAGAAGCCCTAGAAAAATGGTTAACTCTGCTAGAAGGTTATTTCTCTGTTCAAAATTTTTCCGACAAAGAAAATATCACCTTTGCACTCCTTAAATATCTCCCTCATGTCAAACATTGCTGGGAAACTTATTGGGAGAAAAGTTCCACAGAGGAGTCTAGAATATATGGGGTCGATCCCACTTGGGATTTTTTTGTGGATGCACTAAAGGAACAATATTACCCTGTTAGCAACTATGAGGATGAGTACATGAGATGGACCACACTGTGGCAAGAGAGCAGCCAAGTAGTTCTGGAGTTCCCCAATACCTTCCATAACTTGTGCACCAATCTGTGTATCAAAGGCTCCGAGCGAAATTTGGTTTTGAAATACCGTGGGGCTCTACATAGATACATCCAGACTGAAATGGATTTTCTGGACATCTCATCACTCGGTGTTGCTTATCGATATGCTGTTAAAATTGATCAGAAATTTAAGAAATAGAATAAACGAGAGTTCGGGTCTGCAAATCCACAACAAACAAAGTATGACAAAGAGGTCCCTAACAAACTGAGCAACGCATCGTCTCCAACAAGACAAGCAGCTCACCAAGATGCAGATTCAACAAACGCTTTTCCTTCTCCCCCAGGAACTCAACGCAATGGACACCATTGCTTCCTAAGGAGGGAGGATTGATCCAGGTGGATATCGGTGGCCACCCACCTTTTCCAACTGGCTCAAAATAACTTTCTGACAATTTTGGCAATTTACTATTTTTAGCAGGATTTAACTTCTAGGGCCATTTCGAGGGCCTAAATGAATATTTCTTGAGATATAGGTGTTCAATGATATACAAAGGCATTTTTGATCCCCCAAAATGAATCTCCTCGATGATACCTTTCCAATGAGCTATCATACGCCAAAAACGGAGATCATATGCAAAAATTACGACCCCGGGAAGTTGATGTACTAACTTACCCAAACAGGGCCCACATGACTTTTGGTGCCTCATCTCCTAGGGTTAGGTTGTTGGATGTCTAGGAATTTTGGCATTATCGTTTATTGTTTAAAGGCCTTCAGAGCCTCATTGTAATCATCTTCTTGCAAATGCAATTAGCCGTCACATCTCTTCTCAGAGATAAGCTGCAACCATTCTAGCGAGTCTTTCACTCTGTATTTTTACAGTCTCTGTACATTTCTTTGATTAATAGAAATCATGTATTACTATATATTTGTGTTTATGGTTGCATCTCTGATACATTATTGTTATATTATTGAATATCTGTGATATCTCTATGCATTTCTTTATTATATATCCACTCTCATTTCGTGTCAAAAATAATCCGGATCAGTGGTATCAGAGCAGGCTGCTCTTGATCATTTTTTCAGTGCAGGTCCCCGACGAGGTCCAAGTATAGAAAGTTGGGTCTCAAGCTTGTATCTCTTGAAGACAATTGTTGTTGCACACCCAAGAAACCCTCAATGGTGGAAGAAAAGAAAAACGACGGAGCAGACGATCCTATCAATCTGTTGCTTGAGCAAGCTCTGACGTGACAGAGGGATGAAATGATGGAGAATTTTTCCCACATCCTTACACGCCTGTGGATAGCATTAGGCGCATATTCATCAAGCGACCACTTTGGAGGCACCTCGCCTTTGAAGGTACAAGTTAACTTTGATATTCCTGTATTTGAAGGAAAGATAGATGCAGAAGCCCTAGAAAAATGGTTAACTTTGCTAAAAGGTTATATCTCTTTTCACATTTTTTCTGAAAAAGAAAAGATCACCTTTGCACTCCTTAAAGCTCTCCCTCATGTCAAACATTGGTGGGAAACTTACTAGGAGAAAATTTCCACAGAGGAGTCTGGAATATATGGGGTCGATCCCACTTGGGATTTTTTTGTGGATGCGGTAAAGGAACAGTATTACCCTGTTGGCAACTATGAGGACCAATACATGAGATGGACCACACTGCAGCAAGAGAGGAGCCAAGCAGTTCCAAAGTTCACCAATACCTTCCATACATTGTGCACCAAGCTGGGTATCAAAGACATCGAGCGACATTTGGTTCTGAAATATCATGGGGCTCTACACAGATACATCCAGACTGAAATGGATTTTCTGGACATCTCATCACTCAGTGTTGCTTATCGATATGTTGTTAAAATTGAGTAGAAATTTAAGCACCAGAACAAATGGGAGTTCAGGTCTGCAAATCCGCAACAACCATAGTATGACAAAGACAACCCTAACGAACAGTTTCTTGAAAACCAGTCTAAGACACAGGAAAAGAAGGGTCACGGGAAGACAAAGAAGGACACTGAAAAATGGTCTGAGTTCCACAAAATCCCCTGGCACAACAACGATGAATGTCTCTCAAAACAGTCATTAGTGGCCAAAATCAAAGACAAAGAGACAAACCCTGATTCAGAATATGATTATGAAAATAATGGTAAAGGACAAATCATTGACGCATACCCCACTGCTATTGTTGCTACTGCAGCAATTCAACTAGAAGAACCAACAGATCCTGAAGAGGGGGAGCGCCTTTTTCATTCACAGATGTGGGTGAAGGGGACCCCACTACATTTTATTGTTGATAGTGGAAGCCAAAAGAACCTCATCTCAACAGAGGTCATCAAATAGTTGGGATTGTCAACAACACCACACCCGCAACCATACAACGTTGGGTGGCTTCGCCAAGGACGAGATCTCCTTGTCAGCCAACAGTGTCGATTATCATACACCATCCAAACCTTCAAGGATGATGTATTATGTGATGTTTCCCCACTGGATGTCTGTGATGTGCTCTTGGGCCAACCATATATGTGGAGACGCCATGCTTTTTATGAGTCTCGACTCCGTAGGGTCATTGTTACTTTGGGGGGTCATCTCTACAGAATACCAAAGGTAGTTCCAAGTACTATTCCACCTAAAAAGTGTCGCAAGGTAGTATCTCATATTGCAAAATTCAGCTTCTTCACAATCTGTTCAAAAGGAGAACAAAAGGACAATGCAACCACTATAGCCTTGCCCCAAGCACCTTCTATCCAATAGTAGCAGGTCCACAAGGTTGCAAAAAAGTGCAAAGATTCCTTCTGCACACTATCCTCTCATGTATCTTGAATTCTTGAGCAGCCTCAACCTCAACAGGTTTGTGATAGGCTTCCACAAACTTAGCAGCGCGACGTCTCCAACAAGACAAGCAACTCACCAAGATGCAGATTCAACAAATACTTTTCCTTCTCCCCCGAGAACTCAATGCAATGGATACCATTTCTTCCTAAGGAGGGAGGATTGATCCAGGTGGATATTGGTGGCAACCCACCTTTTCCAACTGGCTCAAAACAACTTTCTGGCAATTTTGGCAATTTACTATTTTTAGCAGGTTTTAACTTCCGGGGCCATTTCGAGGGCCTAAATGAAGGTTTTTCGAGATCTAGGTTTTCAATGATATCCAAATTCATGATTGAGCCCCAAAAATGAATCTCCTCGATGACACCTTTCCAACGAGCTATCATACGCCTAAAACAAAGATCGTATGCAAAAGTTACGACCCTGGGAAGTTGATGTACTAACTTACCCAAACGAGGCCCACATGACTTTTGGCACTTCATCTCCTAGGGTTAGGTTTTTGGATGTCTAGGACTTTTGACATTCCCATTTATTGTAAAAAGGCCTTCAGAGCCTCATTGTAATCATCTTCTTGCGAATACGAGTAGCCGTCACATCTCTTCTCAGAGATAAGCTGCCACCATTCTAGCGAGTCTTTCACTCTGTATTTTTACAGTCTCTGTACATTTCTTTGATTAATAGAAATCATGTATTACTGTATATTTGTGTTTATGGTTGCATATCTGATACATTTATGTTATATTATTGAATATTTGCGATATCTCTGTGCATTTCTTTATTATATCTCTGCTCTCATTCCGTGCCGAAAATAATCTGGATCAAATAAATTGCACAAATCTTGTTGTATTTCCCTGTATCTTTGAATTTTCACTTATGTTTCAAGTGATACCTTCTTCTCTTGACAAAAATTGAAAATGCCAAAAGTTGGGCCTCAATTTTGGTGAAAATTTTCCATGATAATAAGCCTCATTCTAGTCTAAATAAACTCATCATTGCTAATTTTACCATATTTTGTCTGTATTTTGACTAATATAACCATTTCCAAAGTATTTTTATCATTTTTGTTTAATTTTTTATTTTTAGCAAATTTTATACATTGTTAATTCATTTTACTAGATTTTACAAGAAATTATGCATTCTGGTAATTTCTCGTTTGTTGAGGTATATGTAGGTGAGTTGGAAAAAATTGAAAACACGAGTTTTGTTCCTTGATATCCACAAATGGATATTTTCCTATTTGTTTGCAGAAAATTGCGTCATACGTGCCCGGTCAACACACCCACTTTGCTGGAAAATACCCTGTTTTAGCAGAAACATCAGCCAAATCTCAACCACCCACTTTGTTGGAAAATACCCTATTTTAGCAGAAATATCAGCCAAATCTCAACCACACACGATTTTGCACGATATTTGGCAATTCAAAGGATGAATTCAATATGCATAGATGGATAGGATCAGATTTATATATCTGGGTAGAGGATTGATACTATTTTAGTTTCATTTCATGATGTATATATACATAAACATATGAAGACTTTGGGGAGATAGAATCATATTTGTAGTTTTAAATTTTGCTGAAGTTTTCGGTTTCCAAGAGACTCATTGAAGCTTTGTACCAACTTATTTCATCAATCCATACATTCTTTCAGATGATATTTGTTGAATATATGGTTTGAGGTATGGAGGGACCCCATTCTTCATCTTGTGCATCATTGTTTTCTTTGTACATTTGTTGTAGTTTTATTGTTGGTATATACT
>ML779241.1:1156729-1171440 GCA_009831015.1 Picea engelmannii | reverse complement strand
ATATATATATATATATATATATATATATATATATATATATATATATATATATATATATATATATATATATTGTTTATACCCATTAATAACTCTTTGTTTATATGGTAATCATTGTATTTTTCTTGTGCTAATGGTTCAATGTTCATAATCTTAAATTCAATGTTTACTCTTCACAGTTTTAATTTCTAGTTACAATAGTTTATTTGTTGTAGCATTAGTTTCATTTTCATGAAGGTTTTATTTATTTTTAAACACTTAGAACTGATTATGTTAATGGGAGTAAGTATTGAGGAGTCAACAAAGTATTGTTGCAATTCTTTGAGGCACCCAAGGGACCAAGCTAAAGGAACTACAACCTAAGCCTTCTACTAGTGAGACACTAATGGATACTTAATCAACTAAGTGTTGGAGATACTTCACACACACCAAGGATTTATTTTTCCAAAGGTTTTCCCTATGTTTATTAGTCATTATTCAATCTCCTATAGTTTAGGGAGAATATTCCTTTTCCTACATTCTAGGAGAATATTCTCTTCAGTTCACACTTATGTTTGATCAGTTGAGTGGAGTCTAGCTGGCACATTGGGATCATCACCATGCAACAATGGGATCATCACCAGATAATGCACATTGTCCTTGGGATTATCACCATATTAGTGCATTAATCATGAATCCCTGATCTCCTGCTCACTTCACTCTATTTCAGTTAGTTAACTGAAGATCGAGAGACTAGTTAACTGAGACTAGCTGACAGTTTACTCCCATAACTATCGGTGTGTGTCCATATCACTCTAAACCACCACTATTGCACATTGGTTCTCTTCCAGTGTTCATTATTTGAGTTATACATATTATATCATGTGTAAATTATCATTCATTCATTTGGTTAATGGAAATTCTTTGTTCTCACTCTCTCGTTTCTCTCTTCTCTCATTTTTCTGCAAACTATGTATGTCATTTGATATCTAGATCTTATATGTGCAGGTTCATTCACATTTTCATGGTATCAAAGTTGAAAAATTGCTAGGAAAAGACACACCATATTATTTTTGTAGGTACCAAAGATTAAAGACAACGAAAAAATGGAATTTCCAAAAGAATTCATTCTTACAACGTACAATTTCTTTTCATGGAAGGAGAAGATGATAGTGCATATTTGAAGCAAAGGATTATATAGGTTAACCATGAACACAAAGACCGAACCCACATCAACCATAGAAAAATCCAAGTATCTGAATCGAATGGATGAAGCATTTGAAACTATTTGCAGTCTCATTTCTCTTTAACTCCTCTTTCACATATCCTCCTGTAAAACCCGCAATGAACCCTGAACCACCATGGAAGGGATTTTTGGAAAATAGGGCGAGATGAGGGGACACATGCTCGAGGTGGAATTGCTCACTTTGGATCCAAAAACCTTCAAAAATATCCAATATTTCTTTACCAAATATAAGGATTTGTTCTCGCAACTCAAGGCTTGTGGGGTTGATAACTATAAGGAGGAGAAACAAATGGTTCTTACCATTCTCTCCAAGATTCATCCAGAATACTAAGTGTTTGTATCCACATTTAATTCAGTTAGGCTCGCCTTTGGATCCACCTGGATGATTCTCTCTCTTGAGGCCTTTATTGAGTCTCTGACACAAGAACAGAACAAGCTCATCAATATGGGAAAAATAAAAGGCCCAAAGGCACATGCACTTATTGTGCAAGATGGTAGCGATCATCAAAATCAGAAATCTAAAGACAAATACAAAAGGAAAGAACATTCAAATCCAAAGAAAGAAAGGTACTCAAAACCATTCAATGATGCCTCTAGATCCAAAGGTGGAAAGGGAAGAAAAGGGGAGAAATTCACTTACTGCCATAAAGGATTCCATCTAGAATCCACATGTATGCAAAAGAAGATAGATAAAATGGCCCAAACACTTCAACAAAACAACCTTGGAGATCGCATCCTCGAGGGTGCCAAGAAGAAGAAGCTAGAAGATCAAAATCCCAAGAAAGGAAATTCTAGCCCTACTTTGATTTCCATACACTCCTCTCCCGATGCTTGGATCGTAGATTCAGGTGCATCATACCACATGGAAGACACAAAAGAAGTATACTCTTTCTTGGATGCATGCAAAGGTCCTCCTATTCTGATGGGGGACAAATCTCCAGTCGAGGTCACCAGAAAAGGAAGAATTGAACTCACAAATAGAAGCTTCGAGAATGTGCTGCACGTACCCAAAATTGTTGTCAGTCTTCTCTCTTTGTATCAGATGACAAAATACGGCACCGGAAAGAGAGTTATATTCACACCTAATTTTGTGGATATCTATGACATGCAAACCAATTCCAAGGTTTCTACTAGTGAGGTAAATCATCAATCCAGACTCTACACATTTTCTGAATTTATTGAACTAGATTTTGCATTACTACTTACCCATGCTGATGAAAGTAGTAGGATATGGCAGAAAAGGCTGGGGCATTTAAATTTCAGAAATATGCAACAAATTAGAAAGCAGGTAATGGTTGAAGGTCTACCTAACATCCACTTCTCCAAAGGAATTTGTGAGAGATGTTTTCTTGGAAAACACCATCAAGAGAAAATTGACAAAGGAAAGAATCAGAAGGCCTCATTTCCTTTGGATTTGACCCATAGTGACCTCATGGGTGCTTTTCCACATCCATAAATAAGTAAAGAAAGGTATGTGCTCACCTTTTTTTTATTATTTCTCATGCTTCACATGGACTTTCTTTCTCAGGCAAAAATCAGAGGTCTTTGAACACCTCAAATATTTCAAAGCCCTTGTTGAGACACAGTCAGGAAAGAAGATTAATGCCCTTTGAACAGATAATGGGGGGGATTATGTCGACCATGAGATACAAAATATTTGTCTTGAGGTCAGGATTCAGTTGCAACACATGGTTCTTTATACTCTGCAGCAAAACTGAGTGGCTAAGAAAAAAAATAGATCACTGAAAGAGATGGCATCGTGCATGTTGCATGCAAAGTCACTTCCACAGAGATTATGCACTGAAGCACTTCATTTTTAAACCTACATACAAAATAGATATCACCATAGTTATGTCAAGGGTAAGACCCCCTACGAGGCTTGGAGTGGCCTCAAACCGGAAGTGACCCACTTCTGTATATTTGGTTCTCATGCATGGGCCAGGATTCCCTCTAAGAAGAAGAAGGAACTTGATCCACAGAGTACATAGTCTGTCCTTTTAGGATACCCTGATGGTGTGAAGGGATACAGACTCATTAATATCTCCTCGAAACGGCTCATCATTGAGCATAGTGTCTAATTCGAGGAAAGTATCTCACATGTATCTCAAAAATCGCATCTAGACACTTTTGTTCTTCCACCTGTTAGAGATGATGAGCATGCACATGCCGAATCTTCTTCATATGAGAGTTCTGATTCATAGAATTCAAATTATTTGGATATCGAGTCAGTAAAGTCATATCAGATTCAGTGCATGCATATGCAGATGCATATCTAGAGGAGAGGCCCAAGTGGTCCAAGACTACTCTTCAGGATGTAGGAGATCTTTTTGGGGATCCAACTGATACTAGGAGGACTCGATCTGATTTTAAGGAGGCTCCTCTTTCACTCACTTCCACTGAACTGATGCCACCTGAGCATCAATTATTGGTTCACTCTTCATATACACAGTCCTATGGTGAGGCTATTGGAAATACATTTTGGGAATCCGCCATGTAGGAGGAGTACAACTCCCTTCTCGAGAACCAGACTTGGGATATGGTTCCCCTTCCTTCAACAAGGCAACTTGTTAGGTTCATATGGGTCTATAGAACCAAGAGCATATCATATGGACATGTTAGCAGATACAAAGACATGATAGTTTCCAAAGGATTTTAGCAGGTGCATGACATTGACTACGATGATACTTTTTCTCCAGTAGCGAAGATGGATTCCATATGCTTGGCACTTTCCATTATGGCATCCAAAGGATGGGAATTCCATCAAATGGATGTTAAGAATGTATTTCTTCCTAGCAATCTCTCTGAGGAGATCTATATGGAGTATCCCCAAGGATTTTTTCAGGATTCATCTTTGGTATGTCAACTGAAGAAGTCTCTTTGTGGCCTCAAGTAGGACCCAAGGGAATGGTATAGCAAGATGGACTCCTACCAGTTGTCACAGGACTTTGTACGTTGTAATTCGGACCCAAATGTTTACATGATCAGGATGGTTGATTCAATTCTACTCCTATTTTTGTATGTTGATGATTTGTTGATGATTGGTTTCTTGACTTCAGTGATTGTTGCATTCAAGAGGAGTTTTTATGATAGGTTATTGATGATGGATATGGGTCTGCTACATTTCTTCCTTGGACTCGAGATCAGTTAGTATGCATCAGGCATCAAATTGTCTTAGGCCAAGTATGCACCAGATCTCCTTGAGAGATTTCACATGAAAGATTGCAAGTCTACCTCGACTCCTTTCCTATTAGGAGTCAGACTTGAGGATGGTGGGGACACTCCACTTGTGGAAAACACACTGTATGAATAGCTAGTGGGGAGATTTGTGTATCTCACACACTCCAAACTAGACCTATCCTATGTAGTTGGAGCAGTCTCTAGGTTCATGCATGAGCCACATGAGCTACATTGGAAGGTTGCAAAGCATATCCTTCGATACGTATAGGGAACCATCAGCTTCAGGATTCACTATACAACAGAATCTATATTGGACCTCATCAGGTTCATCAATTCTAACTAGGATGGTGATAACATTGATCACAAATCCACATTTGGTTACTCACTCAGTTTGGGTTTCGGGTCCATATCCTAGTCGAGAAAGAAGCAGGATTCTATTTCTCTATATTCAACCAAGGTAGAGTACAAAGCGATAGTTAACATAACCATTAATGCTATGCTGATAGGACATTTTCTCACTAAGTTGGGCATTCAGTTTCATCGGTCGATCGTCATCTCGTGCGACAACCAGAGTACTCTAAAGTTCTGTAGAGATCCAACTCAGAGGCAACGAGCAAATACAATCAATATCCACATGATTCCCTAATCTCCTCCTCACTTCACTATGTTTCATTCAGTTAACTAAAGACTCAGAGACTAGTTAACTAAGACTAGGTGGCAGTTTACTCTCATAACTATCGGTGTGTGTTGAGATCACTCTACACCACCACTATGGTACATTGGTTCTCTTCCAGTGTGAATTATTTGATTTATACAGAGTATATCATGTGTAAATTATCATTCATTCATTTGGTTAATGCAAATTCTTTGTTCTCACTCTCTTGTTTCTCTCTTCTCTCATTTTTCTACAAATTGTGTATGTCATTTTCTAGCTAGATCTTATCTGTGCAGGTTCATTTGAATTTACACTAAGGAGATCCGAATTAGTTGTGTTCTTGTGTGATTAAAATTTATTCTTTAACCAGGAACCTACATCAGTAAATATCACCATCGTGTGGGCCTTTCTCCAGGCATATTTCACCTCACAACTTGATATTATGTCTGTGTAAGGTTTTGTAGTCTAGGTTGAGAAGATTAGTTACTTTCTTGTTGGATTGATTAATTATAATTTTTCTTTACATTGCAATAGTTTAAGTAGAGATAACATTTATTTTTAAAGGAATTAGATTTAGTTCAAGCCTTTTCATTTTGCATATGTGTTAGAACCTTATTTCAAAACCTTTAAACTCACTAGTTGACAAAGCATTGTTGCAAAGAGCCCACAACCAGTGGCATATTTCACTTTGCAGCCTGATTTTGTACCAGTGGAACAGTGATAACCTAAGGTTGAAAGAATTGTATTTCATTTGAATTTTTAAAAATTAGGATAGATTGCACTTTATAGATTTCAAAGAGTAGGTGATGATCATGATCAAGTTTGTATTTCCTTCTTAGTTTGTATTTTGAAGCTAATTCCCTTACATATAGATATTGTGCCTCATAAGTTTACAAACTTATAGATGGATAATTTAATGTCCTAATTTATGCAAGTAAATTAGATAAACATTTTTGGCACCATTACTGAGGAGGAACTAAAGGAATTGGTTTTGAAATCTTTTAGTTTTCAATATATATATATATATATATATATATATATATATATATATATATAAAGGATTTTTGTTTATCGACACATTTAAGACCAATAGGAGTGAAGAAGGTAAGAACCTGCGCAACCACTTTTGTGAGTCTTCAGAAGACCTTGCCATGTTGGAATAGTGTGTTTCCTTAATGTAAGTGTGTTTTTATTCATGGAAATAATAACTCATGTTAAAAAATAACTTACAGACAACAGGGTCTTAATCGCATGAGGAGTTCAAGTACATGAAGTATTTTTTCATTTAATTTTATTTCAATGATTCAATAGATTAAGTTTCAATTATTTTTAAGTATTGTTAAGAAAAAAAAAAAACCCATACATAAGTTCATTCATGACAAGGACATCTAGAATAGCCAAAGAAACTTAAGAATTCTCAGGAATTTGTTGAGCAATGGAGGATGTGTTACAACAAGGATCTTCTCAAATCATTGTCCAAAGTTCAGAATTATCACTAGGGATGAGTCAATCTCTCAAGAATTAGATGAAGAAAACAGGATCCATGAAAAATTTCCACAACAGGAGGACTTAGAAGCTTCTTATAAACCTTATCAATAAAAAGACAAAATCAATGATTCATGGACAATATCTGATGAGGGGCATGTTGATTAATTGGATTTGTTTTCATTGATGTCAACTCTTGAAGCAATTTTGGTAGAAAATTCTGGTAGCCCCAACAATATGGTTAAGGGACTTCAATTTGATTGGTGTATCATGCTATGAAGTTTAATATATTTGCATGTAACACTATTATAGATGGATATTACATGTCATGACATTTTTGGTGATATGTGGAATGCCACATAACTCATCATAGTTAGAGAGTCATGACCTTGTGAAGTTGGAGAACTCTCATGAGTTATCTAGAAATTCAAAGAAGTCAAAATTATTCTAGAAGCTCCTAGAAGAAGTGGACTAGTCAAGTGAGTAAAACTAGGAGTTAATCATGGGTTAAGTTGTTGCAATAAGAAAATAATAAAAAATAAAGTAGTTGCAACTAGAAGTAGAGAATTTACTATTTGTAGCAAAGTGGGTTAGAAGTGGACAAGTGGTTAGAAGTGGGTTAGCCCTAAACGAAGGAAATTGGGTTAAGTTGGTTAGAAGGTAACCCGTTGAGGAAGCTACATGGAAGTATAAAAAAGAGAGAAAGGATCTCCTATTAGCACCTATTGAATATCATTGAATATATATTTTGTGAAAAGTTATTTGGGAAGGTATTAATGATAGGGAAAATTTGTGACAGAAAAATTGGGGTAGGAAAAGTGTGGTAAAAAATCATGGCAGGAATAGTGTGGTAGAAAAAGTGCAACAGAAAAACAAGGGAAAAAAAGGTGTGGAAGAAAAAGTGTGATAGAAAAACCGTGGTAGCATATTCGTGGCAGTAGAACGCTACAAGAAGAAAAAGGCATGGTTTTCATATGTGTAGTGTTGAATCTATGAATTTCGTTGAGGGTTTTCCTTGTAAATCTGTTGGACTCCCTCTTGAAAGTTTAGGGCTTGCTATAGAGTTGATTTGAGGAAGATCTACTGAAGCTTAGTATTGATTCATGTTTGAGGGATTTTGGTTGAGGTATGTTGCTGAAGTTATTGGTATAGATAGAGGTCGTATAACAATGAGGTTCTATCACATGGTTTGAGGTACAGACTTGTGGCATAGTGTTTGAGGTATATGTGATCAAATCAAATTGGTTGATGAGTATATAGTGATAGGTTTCTCATTGATAGATTTGACAGAGCAGGTTATGACAATGGCATATTCAACTTCTACATTTGGCACTTATATTTCAAGACAGTTGGATGGGGAAAGGATAGGTGGTTGTAGCCACCTTTCGTTTGTAGCTAGAGAACATAGGGGGTTGTAACCTCGTTTTGGTTGATGCCAGAGAATTGGGGAGTTGTAGCTTCCCTCGGGTTGTATCCTAAAAATATAGGGGGCGGAGCCTCCTTCCAGTTGCATTTGGATAAAAAATGAAGTTGGTGCTTGCAATGAATATAAATCTTAAAGACATATAAAAAAAAAATTTATGTGGTTTTCTCCTGCATTGGGTTTCCATGTAAAAATACTGGTGTACTGTGTATGTGTATGATTGTTCATTTGTTCATGGTTTATTTACTTTGTACTTATTGGATGATAATGCTATATTGATCACAAAGATAAATAACACTTTCATACTATGGTTAAAAAAGATTATATTTCTCTATTATTGATTCACCCCCCTCTTAGTAATCCAACAATTGGTATCAGAGTGAGTTCCTTCAGAAATCATTTTAACAACTGAAAGGTAGATCATGGAGAGAAACAATATGTATAAAAATGGAATACCATAGTTTTATGGAAAAAACTATGCATTATGGAGTGGAAGAATGAAAACATATGTACAAGAATAGTTCCACCAACAAATGACAACATAAATAAACTTAGTATAAATAATTCAAAATCCACAAATGCACTTATGAATGGTCTTTGGGATTCGCTATACACCAAAGTTATACATTGTAGCTCCACTAAATAGATTTGGGAAAAACCTAAAAATATTTATGAAGGAGACTCAAAAGTCAAAGAAGCAAAGCTTCAAACTTACAGAGGTCAATTCGAACATCTAAATATGAAGGAAGATGAAAATATTGCATTTTACTTCTTATGAGTTGATGAAACAATGAATGCAATCATAGGACTGGGAGAAGAAGTTCACGAATCTGTAATTGTTTAAATGGCACTAAGATCTCTTCCAATGAGATTTGATCATAAGATATCAACACTAGAATAAAGAGAAGATCTAGACTCAATAAGCATGGATGAACTACATGGAATATTTAGAGCCTATGAAATGAGAACTAAATAGGAAAATCTAGGTACAAAAGAAGTAGCATTCAAAGCATCCAAAAGGTCAAAGAAAAAGGGATAGAAAAAGGAAAAAGAGTATAGCAACAACAATGACATCTCAAAAGATTATGAAGAAGTGGCCAACTTTGTCAGAAGATTGAAAAAGGGAAGCGACGACCAATATAAAGGAAATGTTCCATTGATTTCTTTTAACTTTGATGATATTGGTCATTTTTCTAACAAATGTCCTCACAAGAAAAATAAAATACATGAAGATAATTATTCAAACAACAAACAAACATATAAAGGAAAAAGAACCAAAAATAAAGTCTTGAAGAAAAAAATTTGCACCAAAGAAGACTTCTTCTCATCAAATGAAGATGAAGTCAGTGAAAGTGAGATAGAAAGAGTTATACTCATGGCAATAGATGACTCTAATAAAGAATACACCAAAGAGGAGTATCAAGAAGAAAAAATTCACTACATAGAAGAAATGTTGAGTGCTATATAGAAGTTATAAAAAGAGAAAAGAATTGAATAAGCACTCAAAGAATAGATGGAAGAAAAAAATAAGATCATTGGAAATTTGGAAGAAAAGGTTGTTACATTGAGAAAATACCTTCAATAGAAGAATATGCATAACAGATCAAAGGTTTTGGATAATATTATCAACAGTCAAAGGCCACATCATGACAAGTCCAGGATAGGATACAATCAGATAGAAAGAGGCTCAAGCTCCAAAACCACAGATAAAGAAACACAACCAAGAAGTTATGTAGAAACAATTAGAGGAGACAAGAATTTTTACGGGGAAGATTACAAGGACACTCCTCCACCTAGAATATTCATATTTCAAAATCAATGATAGTTAGAAACAAGTAGGCCTTAGGATGACGAAGGATTCAAAAGAGTAACTCCTTTCAGAAGATCTTCAACTCCCAGGTATCAAACTATGTTTTTTGGTTTATGTTATGCATGTAATAATTTTGGACATAAAGTTGTAAATTGCAAAATAATAGGAACATAAACAACTTTGAAAGGAATGCACAAAATTGTTATCCAATAAGGCCTAATGAAACACAAAGAAGAAGTTACGACAATTTTGAATCATTGATCACTGAAGTGGAATGCTACAAATGCAAAAACTTTGGACACATGGCCAAAGATTATAGAATGACAGTCCCTCCTAGAGAATCACAACAAAATAACAACAGTCATAGACAAGAACCTCAACAGAGAATATTGATAAGAAAGAAGGATCATTTTAACAATGAAGAATGCACACTCGCTTTACAAGATAAACACAAGAAATGTGATTGGTATGTTGATAGTAGTTGTTCAAAACATATGAAAGATGATGAATATAAATTTATTACATTAAGAAAGGAAATAGATGGATTAGTCTCTTTTGGAAACGATGACTCAACTAGAATCATTGGAAAAGGCATAGTCATAATTGGAAATAAGAATAACAAGGCAAAAAATGTTCTACTAGTGGAAGATATGAAACATAATATTCTAAGTGTAATTCAAATGTGTGACCAAGGTCATAAACTTACATTCAATTCACATAAGTGTGAGATAAGAAAAGAAGGTTCAGGAAAATTGATTGCAACAACTATAAGAACTTCAAGAACATATATGTATTAAGTGAAATTTGAAATGAAAAGTGTTGTTTAGGAAAACAAAATGAAGTTTGGCTATGGCATAGAAGAATGAGTCACATAAACTTCGATAACCTCATTAAAGTCAGCAAAAAGGAAGCAATCAAAGAAATGTCCCAGATCACAAAAACAACCAACACATGATGCAAGCATTTTCAACGATGAAAGAAAACAAAGACCAGGTTCAAATGAAAGGAATACTCAACGAAAATACAACTAGAAATTGTGCATACTGATCTAGTTGGACCAACTAGAAAAAAGGGTTTAAAAGGTGAGAAATAATTTATGTTATTAGTTTATGATTACACAATAATGAGTGCAGTTTGCTTTCTCAGGAACAAGTCGAAAGCATTTGAAAACTTCAAGGTTTACAAGGAAATGGATGAAAATGAAATGTATTCAAAAATCAAATGATTGAGATATGATAATGGATGAGAGTTTACTTCAAAGGAATTTATGGATTTATGTAGCAAGCATGGAATACAAAGGAAGTTCTTCGTTGCTAGGACACCTCAACAGGATGGAGTTGTTGAAAGAAAGAACATGACATTATATGAAATGGCTCTAACAATGTTAATGGATTCTAAATTGACAGATGTTTTTTGGGCATATACAGTGCATACAACAATTAACATTCAAAACAGAGTAATGCTAAAAAAATAGTGAAAAAACACCCTACGAGCTATGGAAATGAAGACAAACAAATGTGAAGCACTTAAGAGTGTTCGGAAGAAAATGCTACATCAAAAGAGAAGATGGCAGAATGGGAAAAGTTTACTCTCGTGTGGACAAATGCATACTTATCTGTTACTCAAGTGTGTCAAGGAAATCATAAAAGTGTTACAATCTAAGGCTCAACAAAGTTGTGGAAAGAATCAATGTAACAATTGATGAAAAAGGTGGATGGAATTTAAAGGAATAAGAAAAGAAATCATTGGAATAGGTTTACAAAGAAGAAGCAAATGATGAAGAAGAAGTAGAAGGGGAAGATGAAGAAGATCAGAAAGAAGTAGAAGAGCAAGTTCAACAAGTGCCTCCAAAGACACCTAGCAAACGAGTATAGAAGAATCATCCTTCAGATTATATTATCAAAAACAAGGATTCAAGAGTCAAGACTAGAAGAAGAATTCATTCAATAGAACAACTGCACCTAGCACTCTTATCTATGATTGAACCAAACAGTTTTGAAGAGGCCAATAAGGATGAATTCTGGAAAAATGCCATGAATGAAGAATTGGATGAAATAGAGAAGAATGACACTTGGGAATTGGTTACAAGACCAAGGTACAAGAATGTGATTGGTACAAAGTGGGGTTTCATAAATGAATTGAATGAATATGGACAAGTTACAAGGAACAAATCTAGATTGGTATGTAAAAGATACACACAGGTTGAAGGGATCGACTTTGAAGAGACGTTTTCCCCAGTTTCCATAATGGAATAAATATGATTGATCTTAGATTATTCATTCTCCAAGAATATAAAAGTGTATCATATGAACATGAAATTAGCCTTTCTTAATGTGGAACTTGAAGAAGAAGTCTACATTGAACAACCAGAAAGATTTTAGCTATCAGAGAATGAATATTATGTGTGCATGTTGAAGAAGGCCTTGTATGGTTTAAAATAGGATCCCATAGCATGGTACTCTAGACTGGATAAATATATATAGCAGACAGCGTTCGAAAAAGGAAGTGCAGACAACAACCTCTACATCAAGGTAACTCAAGATAGTATTTTATTAATTGAAGTTTATGTTGATGATATTATTTTTGGAAGTGATGATGACAAGTTAAGACAAAATTTTGCAAAGGATAAGAAAAATAAATTTGAAATCTCATTACTTAGAGAACTATCCTTCTTTTTGGGTCTTCAGATATGTCAAAGAAAAAAAGGAATTTTTATTTCTCAAACTAAGTATATCGGAGAAATGCTAAAGAGGTTTGGAATGGAATATTGAAAACTAGTTAACACTCCTATGAAAACCAGTTGCAAGTTGAACAAAGATGATGATTCAAAGTCTACAGACCAGAGGAAGTACAGGTCAATGATTTCCATCTTACTATATGTGAAAACATCCATAACATATGTAATGCAGGAAGTTGGACAAGTGGCACGATTTCAAGCAGCACCAAAGGAATCACATGTCTTATCAATGAACAAAATTTTCAGATATCTCAAAGACACACAATAGTTTGGATTATGGTATTCAAAAGGAAAGGATCTATCACTTATTTCCTACATAGATGAAGATTGGGAAGGTTGTATTGATGACCGACGAAGCACCAGTGGAGATGAATTCTACTTGGGTGAATTTTTGGTATCTTGGTTGAGCAAGAAACAATCATGAGTATCATTGTCTACAACTAAAGAAGAGTATATTGTAGAAACAAC
This sequence comes from Picea engelmannii, assembly GCA_009831015.1. Classification (NCBI taxonomy): domain Eukaryota; kingdom Viridiplantae; phylum Streptophyta; class Pinopsida; order Pinales; family Pinaceae; genus Picea; species Picea engelmannii. Next base: position 1,158,463 of record ML779241.1, on the reverse strand, counting down.
ATGTTGTACACAGGCTCTATGGATGAAACAACCTTTAACAGATATACAGGTTGAGTATATCTGTCAAATTTTGCTTAGTATTGGTTCATGCTTGAGAGCTTTTGGTTGAGGTATGTTGTTGAAGTTAATGATATAGATAGAGGTTTTATAACAATGAATTTATATCACATGGTTTGAGTTACCAAATTTTGTTATAGTGTTTTAGGTATATATGATAAGATCATATTGGTTGATGAGTATACAGTGACAGGTTTCTTAGTGACATATTTGATAGAATAGGTTGTGATAGTTACATATTATGTTTCTACATTTGGCAATTATATTTCAGGGTGGTTGGACGGGGTAAGGATAGGTGGTTGTAGCCACCTTCCAGTTGTAGCCAAAGAACATAGGGGGTTGTAGCCTCCTTCTGGTTGCAGCCAGAGAATTGGGGAGTTGTAGCTTCCCTCAGGTTGTAGCCTAAAAATATAGGGTGTTGGAGCCTGCTTCCAGTTGCAGCTGGAGAACAAAGAAATTTGGTGCTTCCAATGAATGTAATTCTTAAAGACATAATAAAAAACATTCCATTGTTTTCTCCCACATTGAGTTTCCATGTAAAAATACAGGTGTACTGTGTATGTGTATGATTTTTCATTTGTTCATGGTTTATTTACTCTACACTTATTGAATGATAATGATATATTGATCACAAAGATAAATAAAATTTGCATATTGTGGTTAAAAATGATTATATTCCTCTATTATTGATTCACCTCCCCTCTCATTAATCCAACATAGTAGATATTAGAGCCATAAATTGAAGATTTTCTTGGATTCTTATCACTGGATCCCTTGAGTACTCAGGAATATGATGAACAATTTTATGAAGAACTTCATGACATGAAAGCTATAGGAAATAAAGGAAACAAGGATTGTATTGAAGTTTGATTTCAATTAGTCATAAGTATGCAACATCACTCCATATTTCAACATCTCTTGTCACTCTCTCTTCTAGAGTGATTGGCCTCTCACATCTAGATACTCATCAAGGTACATTTTTCAGATTTGGATATGAGTTTAACTGAGATCTTGTTGCGTGAATGGATGCACTGGAAATATTTGTTGGATTACTGATTCAGCCCCCCTCTCAGTAATCCAACAATTGGTATCAAAGCTGGTTCCTTCAGGAAACAATTTAACCACTAGAAGGAGATCATGGATTATTCTGAGAATGGAGTACCAATGTTTAATGGTCAGAATGGTTTTAAGTATGAGATATGGAGCAGAAGGACGAAAGTATTTTTATAGGCACATGGACATTATATTTGGCTATCATTTGTTACAGGATATGATAGTTCAAAAAGGGCAAAGACTGCAACCAAGAAGGAATTGAAGAATAATAACAAAATAGCAATGGATTTCATCTGGGAAGGATTACCTAAACCGGTAAGAGAAAAGGTTGGTAAATGTTCATCAACCAAATAACTTTGGGATAATTTACATGAAATATATTCTTCACCCATCGCAGATTCAGAAAATGCCAAAGAAGATGTAGATACAGAACAAGAAGAAAGATGATCATCATGTCAGACAGATTCAAAAGAGGAAGAGCATGATGAAGCAGAAGTTGATTACAAAGAAAAATTGATCAGTGCAATTAAATATCTAAGGAAAGAAAGATAAGAAAACAAGTCATCCAAGAAAGAATTGATGAAGCAAAAGCAAAGTGTTCAAGGTTCTGAAAAGGATCAACAG
>ML779241.1:1129912-1151898 GCA_009831015.1 Picea engelmannii | reverse complement strand
AAATTCAGCATGTGGGTCGTTGTATTTTAGGAGTTACACTCTGTGGAAAATAGGGTTTGTGGCCAGTCCTGAAACTAATCAAAATCAGGTGTTTCGGGTAAATACATCATAACTTCTTCATAACAGATCCAAATTTAGTGAGACAAAATGTGTTGGTTATGGTAAAGTCTGTATTATTTTTTATAACAGTTTCATATCATTTCATCAAATATGTTGTGCGGGGCACGCTCTACAAGGTCGCTCTCTAGAATAATCCAGAATTCAGAAAGGTACGCCATTTTTGCTATAAATCCTTTTATGAGAGGTTACAAGTAGTTCCACTTGGAGGAATTACATAAAACACACTGAAGAACATTGTGTATCAGTTTTGGATCTTTATATATTACAGGTTCAAAGTTATGATTACTTCAAGTTAGGGTTGTTGACTAATCCAAAACTAGGCAAGTGAGACTAAAGAAAAGTTTGATGAAAATGCTAGTTTCTTGCTGTTAAAGTTAATGAAGGTTTACAGAAATGTGATTAGAAACACCAGGTCTATTACAGATCTGCAAATCATATTTTGATGATGAAATTGATGAGGGCTTTTGGTTGTGGTACATGTTGAGTACATGGTTGAGACAGTAGTTGATGAGTTGGCACATACATGAAGTGTATAGTTGATGATGTTGGTACATATTGACAAGTCATAGTTGATGAGTAGTTGAAACATTATTGGTACATACTTGGTACATGGTTGGATGCACTTGTTTATGGTACAGGTTGATTACAGGTTGGTGCATGGTTGATGCACTTGTTTATGATACAGGTTGATTACAGGTTGGTGCATGGTTGATGCACTTGTTTAAGGTACAGGTTGATTATAGGTTTACAGCAGTATATCTCATAGTGATAGTGTGACAATGGTTCCATCATTCTACTTCTACTTCAGGGTGGCAGGACGGGGCAAGGACAGGCGGTTGTAGCCGGAGAACATTGGGGGTTGCAGCCTCCTTCTGGTTGTAGCCAGAGATTTGGGGAGTTGGAGCTTCCCTCAGGTTGTAGCCTGAGAAACTAGGGGGTTGGAGCCTCCTTCCAGTTGCAGCTGGAAAACAAAGGAAGTTGGTGCTTCCAATGAATGTAATTCTTCAAGACATATAAGAAAAAGCATTCCGTGGTTTTTTCCCGATTTGGGTTTCCACGTAAAACACCGGTGTACTGTGTATGTGTATGATTGTTCATTTTTTCATTGCTTATTTACTCTGTAGTTATTGGATAATAATGCTTCATTGATATAGCACTTGGATTATATGGTTAAAAGGGATTAAATTGCTCTATTATTAAAAGGGAGCATGAATGATATGATTTCAGTGTTGCATCAGAGTGTTGCCATCAATGCCAAAGGGGGATATTGTTGATTAAGGTTGGTTGTCATTGATGTCAACCCTTGAAGAAAGACCCGTAGCACAAAGTTTTGGGTAATGGACCCAATAGTGTTTGATGTAAATATGACTCATTAAACACTATTGGGTCCATTACCCAAAACTTTTTGCTACGGGTCTTTCTTCAAGGGCTGACATCAATGACAACCAACCTTAATCAACAATATTCCTACACTTAAAGATATTTTATTTTTCAAGAAAAGTAGGATAGGGTAGAAGAGAAATAAATGAACAAAATTGTAAAGAAAAAAATAAATCCAGTTGTAAAAACTAGTTTACTGACATAGATGGACATGAGTTTTCATTTGAAAACTAGCCAACTGATGGGAAACACTCTCAATAAAGTTCTACATGTTGGTTCAATCTTGTATAATTATGGTTCTTCAAAATCATTTTTGTTTTTCTCATGACAGATTATGTTGGATTAATTAAGGCCCATCTTTTGACAGATCTTGTCCCATCGACTCCAACACATCATTTGGTATTGATATTATAGATTCTTATAAGTACCTTGGGAATTGCATACATCAATGGAAAGTATCCTCCATGTTAACAAGGGGAATTCATCAAGGTCTCTCGATTGACAGATATTGTAGGTGACTTGACTCCATCACATCCATTCGTTCCTGTTAAGATGTACTTAGATACCTTGACACTCATTTTCATGACTAGTGAGTTGTCTCACATTTGTTAACAATTTATATTACTGGTCGCTAATCCAATGAATTATTTCTATGTTCAACTTCAACTAAATCCATTCACATAGATTGAATTGTACCAATAGGGTTTATATGTGAACACTATATGGTTTATGGTATCAACAACATCTTGCAACAATCATTTTCTTTTTCTAAAATTTCTTGCAACATCAGTTTCACAATATGTCTATACATTGTTCCAATAAAATATTGTCATTCAATATTAAACAAAAACACGGTTTATGCAGTATAGTTTAGTTTGAGTGGTAGCCTCCACTGTTCATTTCCATTCTATTTCATTTTCCAATAACCAACATATTTAGATCAACACTTATAGTCAACATCAACCATGCTTATTTTAAGAATTTCAAAGTGTTCTCTTGGTTTCATTACACATGATTTTCAGATTATATTCTCTATTCATGGTTCCTACATATTCAACATTCAACACCAATCTAAGCTCCACATGAAGAAATGAAGAATTTGATTAGCAAATAACATCGTGAATGAATATTACATCAATTAAAATAAGATCAACTATTGGTCTAAAAGAGGATATTCACAAGGATTGAAGATGTCCTATTTAGAAAAATCTCAAAGGTTACTATATGTAGATTTGTACAAAAAAGTACATTTGCAACTAAAAATATAATTCTATATTTTGAAGTCTCCAGGAGGTTCATTTCTAATTCAAATTAGAAGTGAAAAGAAGTCCAAATTATCATCTACTCCTACAAAGACTAATATTATTCTAATATTTCTTCAAGATTCTATATCGATACAAAATGGTTCTCTCGACACATAATGGTCTAGGCCTGAGGCCGGTGAACCCTGTCATAGAAAAGTATAATGTTCGCTAGATGCAAGAACATGCAAAGCCATGTTTAGGTACTCCTACTACATGTGTTGCATCCCTACGGGAAGGTCATCTATAGTGGCCATGGGAATGGAGTGTGTCAATGGCTCCAAGTTCTTTCCCATGCTTTGTAAAGTCCTCGTCACATCCTCATTGGGACCGAACTCCTCTCTCCCTTGATAGTTGTGTCTTGGAACACCTACTGGTCTCAGCGGTACTCTGTCTACACATTTGAAGGAGAACATGTTAATAGTATGGATCTCACCCAAAATATATAATTCTTTCATATGTACATATAATATATAATCAAAAAATAAAAATAAAATAACATAAAATGAAACTTACCTATGTCCTCAAGCTCATCACCAGGTGCAATGATGACGTTGGGATCATGGGTATAGTTGATCCTACCATATGGATAGTCCTCAATAAATGGGATTTGAGACTCCCACCAATCAAATAAGTCATCATCAAACGGGTTAGATAATTTCCCTCCTCTTAGACAAACCAACAATGTGGTCCATCGTACCATGGCAGGCCATGGTCATAAGTATCCTTCTATATGATTCCTCGGGTTCTTCATTGGCACCCTCTCAAAAAAGAATGTATAGAGAATGTTTCCAAACCCAAAGTTTTTTCTCTTTTGTGGCTTGCAATCGGTAAGATGATTCTTCATGCATGGGAGCATGGTGGTACTCTAGTCAAACATCATATGTCTCAAACATTCAACACCATGTTTCATTTGTGACCGTGACACTAAATGAAAATATTTTAACCCTACGATGCGAACTATGGTGTATAATATCACTTTTAGGATCAGGTTGGTAATTTGATTGATTGGCACTTGTGAGCCCGGTTTCTCCATGCCATATTCGCAATACTCATTGATGTAGTCAATGATGGTCTGACCACCTCCTCCATGGGCTATGGAGTTGGTAACTTCACCTCTATGAGACAAACCAATGATAAATTAAATTTCCTCAAATTTGGTGCTCAAGGACTACCTGCCAAGAATGAATGCTTATGTGCTAGGATGTCATTAGTCAATGAGAATCTTTAGAATTATTTTTTGTGTTATCATGCCACCAATTTGGAAAAAATTATACATGATACATTTTCGAAGAGCCTCTTTGGCTTCATCGTCATTAAATATGTCTTGATCCACTTCCATGTGCTCACGTTCCCTCCAATGGACAAACATCCTGCCCAAAATTCAAAGGAAAAGAGAGTTATTCTTTTATTTTTCAAATTCATTCTTGGCATCTGTGACTCTTTTTAATAACAGGAACAAATATCCATTCTTGGTGTTTCTACCAAGTGCAAACATCTGCAACTCACTTTAAGGAAACCCATGGACACGTAGACTAGTCAAGAAAAAGGGAGGGCTAGCCCTCAAATTTTCATGAAAATTTAAAATTGAAAGGATGGAAATGAAAAGAATGGGATGAGAACCTACTTGGTCCAGAAGGCTCATGATTTTATTTCTCCAAGATCCCACAATATCCAAATGAAATTTTAAGGTTTTTTCCAATTTTGACTTAGTTTTAGTTTAATTAGTGAAAGTGAAATGGTAAAATGGTAAAAATTTCTTTATGTATACAAGTTTTAAACCCACTTTCCATAGTTTTTAGTTTTTCCATTAACCGAACTAATTTCAAGCTATGTTGTAGTGTTTTGGTTTCCATGACAAGTTGGAAAGATTTAGTTTGGGTAATCATTGGTTTATTTATAGGTTGACTGAGTCTTTTCAAGAGTCTGACAGGTAATGTTTCCATGTAACTGGAATTTAGAGTAGGTCTCACATGCCTCCAATATTTGCATTAATAGTCAGCATTACCACTTTAACCCATGTTCAATCCCATTAAATTATGACATAAACCTTTCTTGTTGCTTAGAATTTTGTTTTATTGATGGTAGAGCCTACATTCCATGAGAGCCCTAGTTTAGAACCCCTTTTTTCATTTCGGTGCTCATGTTACAAGTTTTGTTAGGCCTGGGAGTCCTATTTAGTCCCTCCACGAAATTGTGTATGAAATTCATTATTGTTACTCAATCTTCTTCTGGATATTACCTATGCGACTTCCTCCATTATATCCTGGAGTCTCAGTTAAGTTATTTTCAGACTCCTTAAAAATGAAAATATTGTCAAGTGAACATGTTTTATTTCAAATTCCTTAAGAATGGAAATATTGTCGAGTGAACATGTTTTATTTCAAACTCATTAAACTAATTTGAAAGGACGTCTATTCGGTGCAATTTTACCCCTTTTTTGGACCAAATGCACTAATTATGAAGTAGGAATACTCTAGCCAACATTGATTAGAAGAGTTGTCCTTGGTATTGTTTTACACTTTTTCGAGCTTAGTAGACTAAATATATGAAGACGAACACTATTGGAAGCTTACTTATAGGGGCTTCCAAAATGTGGTTGAGTTATAATTTCACTGCATATTGACTTCTCCCTCTTTTAGGCCTAATGTCGGCTTTAGCATGCCATTGTTCAACCCATTGCTTATGCATTCCTATCAATTCCTAGCCTTTCAATTCATGCCTTTGTGACTTGACACTTTAAACCTAGAGGAAACATTCCCCTAAGTGTCCTTATCCGACACATGCTTCCTTGCATTGATAATAGGTATGTTCCTTGCGCTTTGGAACTAGTTTGCTTGCCCACGACACTTGTTTCCTCCACTGTACTATAGCATTTTTTTTTTTTTTTTTCAGGATTTAATAATATGAAGCTTTGTTGTTCATTTTGTTAGCAATTTAAAAAAATTACCTTAGAATGTTTGATTTAATCCTCTAATTAACTTATTACCATTAGAAAACTTTAATAATTTGACCTCTATAAGTTAATTGCTAACAAAATTATTTAGCTATTCAAATTGACCTCTGTAAGTTTGAAGCTTTGTTGCCTTGACTTTTGCATCTCCTTCATAAACATTATGAAGTTTTCCCAAATTTCCTTTGCGGAGTTGCAATGCATAACTTTGACATACACTGAATCACCAAGACCATTCAAAAGCGCATTTTTGGCTTTTGAATTATTTAGACTAAGTTTCCTTCCATTGTCATTTTTTGGTGGAATTGTTGGTTCTTTATATCCATCTACAACTGATTTCCAAACCTCAAATCCCTGTGCTTATACATATGTTTTCATCCTTTTGATCCAAAATGCATAGTTTTGTCCATCAAACTTTGGCATTCCATTTTTATATATACTTTTGTTGTCCATGATCTACCTTTCATTGGTTAAATTGATTTTTGAAGGAACTTGATATGATACCAATGGTTGGATTACTGAGAGGGGGTTTGAATCAGTAATAGAGATTTTTAATCCTTTTAACCATAGTAAGTAAGTGTTATTTATATTTATGATCAATATACCATTATCATTCAACAAGTGCAGAGTAAATAAACCATGAACAATGATCAATCATACACATACATAGTACAAAAATATTTTTATGTGGAAACCCAATGCGGGAGAAAACCATAGAATGATTTTTCTTATATGTCTTTAAGAATTACATGCATTGAAAGAACTAACTTCCTTTTTCCTCTAGTTGCAAATGGAAGGAGGCTCTCACCCCCTATATTTTCAGGCTACAACCTAAGGGAAGCTCCAAATCCCCAATTCTGTGGCTATAACTAGAAGGAGGCTAAAACCCCCTATGTTCCCCGGCTACAACTAGACGGTGGCTACAACCACCTATCCTTGCCCTGTCCTTCCTCCCTGAATTATAAGTGTTAAATGATGAAACTCCTGCCACATTATCATTGTGAGATATATCACTGTAAACATGTACCAACCTATACCAACAACTTGTAACCAACCTGTGCCACTAACTTGTAACCAACATATACCTGTACTCAGCATATACCAAAAACCCCCAACATGTACGCGACTTGTATATGTTGCAGCTTGCGTATGTATGCACCCTGTCTATACTACAACATGTGTATATATGTTCCCTATCTATATTGAAACCTACGTACACCTTCAGAAAGCTATTTTTTCATCTTTTCTGAAACTTCAAACACTTTTCTACCTCTTGTTAGAAAAATAGGATCACAGAGAAATAAAATAAAACAGATGTGGAAATAAAACAAAGAAGATACACAATACAATAGAGACACAGATATACATGGTTCACCCAGTGTGGGCTATGTCCATCAGAGAAATTGTCAGGTCCTTCCTTTATTATTATCTAGCAAATGAAGGGATACAACCTACAACACACCCATTGTAACTTCCTCTTCTTTCTCTCATAATATCCTCTCTCAGAATACAATATTCACCATGATGCATAGCCGCAATACATTTCCCTCATAAAAGAGGGTTGCCTTCTAGGAAAAAAAACCCTAACATAACTTCTACTGTTAGATTTGTGACCTTATAATTAACGGTCTATATTTACAATGAAATTACAATATACATTTACAAGGAAATTTTTCCTTCGGGGGATTCGCCCCCAAACCCTCACCGGGAACCCGCTTGCCCCAAGACTCCGCAGGGGGGGTAACCCCCCCTGCACTCCCCTGTGTGGATGAGTGTACATTCTTTTGGGGTGTAAATTATTCATGGGGTATAAACATGGCTTGAAACAAAGACCTTTGAATCAAGAAGATAATCAGGCTCCACAACCAACAATCTCCCACTTGGAGACTAATCTCAACAACTCCACCGTTGTTGTATCTGTTGGACTATGAACCTTATTGGACCTGTAAAATTTCTCATCTTCACCTTCATGCTTGAATACCAACTAAAATTGAGAAAGAACTCAGTTTCTCCCTGGTTACTCCCTTTGTTAACATGTCTGTAGGATTCTGGCTTGTGTGTATCTTTTCCAACTTCAAATGTCCATATTCCAAGACAGATCGTATGAAATGGTACCTCAATTGTATATGCTTAGTCTTCGAATGGAAGGTTGAGTTATTTGTAATATGAATGGAAATCTCACTATCACACTACAACCTGCTATTCTCCTGCTTCTTTCCCAATCCCTCCATAAACCTCTGTAACCAAATCATTTCTTTACTAGCCTCTGTAGCAGCAACATACTCTGCTATTATTGTTGAAAGTGAAACAACCTTTTGTATTTTGGAAATCCAAATTACTGTTGTTCCACCTACAGTAAAAACATACCCTATGGTTGTTAGGGTCCTAACCCGCACATAGGTAGAACAATATATTCGGATGCAATAAAGGTCAATATTAATAAGGCCTTGCAATAAAATAGAATAAGTCGAATGTAAGAAGACCTAATAGAAGCTTTCGCTTCTAGAAGGATCTTCCTCTAGATGATTCTTTTGATAAACATATTTAGTATAAATAGGAGTCGAGGGTATGAGAACCCTAGCTTGGATATTATTGTAATAGAGCTCTGCTTGACTGGAGATTTCCCCCTCGAAGAGGCCCGTGAACATTGCTCTCAGAATCAAAGTGTTATTTTCTGTTGTTATTCTTATATCATTTCAGTGTTATTGTGGTGATTATTCTAGTTATATTGTTGTTATTCTACCATTTCTAGCATTTTATTTTTGTTCTACATACTTTTTGTATCTGGTATATTACAAGTGGTATTAGAGCACTTTTCTTGGCAAAAATTGTGGGTGAATTTTTTTTCAGGGTAGAGACGTATTCCAGTGTCTTTAAGCCACAGAGATCTGTCATTATGCGCATAAACCTGCGGTTGAGAGATTCATACACGCAGGAAATATAAGTGGTTCTTAAGCACACATCTGTTGGCCACCCTTCTAACCCCTGTTGGTACCCCTTTGAGTGGTAGCGCATCAGACAACACCTATGTATGGATTGACCTAGATTTCCTGAAGCCCTCTTTAGATAAACCAATCAGCCGCATGACTGCTATAGTGCCACCGAGAACAACACTCGAGAAGATAATCTCTAGTACCTGGGTAGTGGGTAGTACGGCTAAGGGTATGGTCTATCCTCCTTAGTTAGTGCCCTGAGATATTGGGCGGAGTACTACTGTTGGACCCCACACATATATCAGAGAGTTATAGCACAAGGCAAACCCTTGTCTGTAGAACCCTTGAATACCTAACCCTTGGGGACAGAAACATAAACAAATTAAAACATATAAGATCTATTTCCACGCAACTATGTTCGAGTTGCCAAGTAAATACACATTTGTTTTTGGTTAAGCATTTGGGCATTTCCTCTCTGCATTATTCTTCAGACATATTCCATTGGATTAAATTTTTTCACTATTTTTTGTTACCTATTCCATTGGATTCATCTCTTCGCCCTTATCACATTCATACATATCATTTTTTGGCAAAATTTTTGACCCAACCCACTCCTTTTCAGTTCCCCCATTCTCATGGCCCATACCCATAGCCAAGACTTTGAAGATTTCTTCAACACCTTGCAATATAGTCTCATCGAGACCCAACAAGAAGTGAAACAACTCAGTGTCAATGTTGTCGCCATCAATACCACCATGCAGTCCTCAATGGATGAAATCAACCAAGACCTCACCACCTAGCTTGAATCTGTCTTTTCGACACTCTGCACCAAACTGGATATCCCTACAGATAACGCTTCCTCTTACTCACCTCCACATACTGAAGGTGAACATTCCTCTCATTCCCATAACTTTCAGAACCATCAATTTCAAAGCGACCTACGTCTTTCATGGGTGGATGTGACCAAATTTGATGGCTCGGACCCCACTGGTTGGGTAACCCAAATGGAACATTATTTCTCTTTATACAAAATTACATATGACTTGGCCAAACTTTGGTATGTTGTTCTCCATCTAGATCAAGAATGTTGGCAATGGAGAAAAACTTCTCGTCAAGGGTATATTGCTTGCACACACTTTGTGGCAGAGCTTTATGAACGCTTTGACACTAACACCAACCATTTGGGCCATTTGACAAAGTTGAAAGAATCAGGAACAATGGAAGACTTTATAGATGCCTTTGAGCACCTAGATTTTCGGACAGAGGGCATGTCTGATGCCTTTTTCTAAGAATGTTTTAGCAGTGGTCTCAAGGATGAGATTCGGACCCATGTCCTCATGGCTCGGCCTCAGAGTTGGGTGGAGGATACTAAAAGAGATAAAGAAGCACAACATGTTGTATCTTCTCAAAACCAAAAACCCTCCTTTATCCCTCACCCTAAACCAATCAATCCCATTACTCCCTCTGCTCCACTAAAGAACCAAAAATTGACTAGGGATGAAATGGTTGAATGCCAACTCAAAAGCCTTTGTTATAATTGTGATGAAAAATATTTCCCAGGCCGCAAGTGTAAGGAACAAAATATTTTTATGGCCATCTCCGAGGATATTTCGGAAGAGGATGTTGAAGCCCCCCTTGTGTCTGAGTCCCCTGAAACCCCCGACATAACCCCTCCCTTAAACCCTCCCGAAGTAGAATTGGTCATTTCCCTCAATGCTCTCACTAGCTTCTCCACTCCCCAAACCCTCAAGCTAATCAATCACATCAAGCATCAGAAGGTCATCACTCTGGTTGATAGTGGAAGCACCCATAATTTTATTCATCGCCACATTTCCCAAGAAACTCATTGCTACATCCATGTCGTCAATACTTTCCAAATCATGATTGCCAATGGTGGCTCCATGAAATGTGGAGGGCGTTGTGAAAATGTGCATCTCCAAATTGGTGACTACCACCTGAAATCTCATATGTTTGGTATCGACATGGGCAGTTGTGACATTGTGTTGGGTGCAGACTAGCTAAGGACTTTGGGTCCCATTCTCATGTATTTTAAGGAATTAACCATGCAATTTGACCAGGAGGGCCACCAATATAAGTTCCAAGGCATCATCTTCAGTTCACCTAATATCATTAGTTCCCATCGCATGGAAAATCTGCTAAAAAAGGGTCATTCTGGTGTTATTTCCCAACTCCATGCCATACAAGCAACAAAAACACCCTTGGTGTCGCAAGACCTCCAAGCCATCCTTTCTAAACATAAAGTGGTATTTTCCACTCCCCAGGGACTCCCTCCTTCACATGGTGTTCATGATCATTCCATTCCCCTTGTACCTGGAAGCCTTCCTCCCAATATCCGTCCGTATCATCACCCCTTTTCCCAAAAAAATGAAATTGAGAGAATGGTCCAAGAAGTCCTTAATGCAGGCATCATCCGCTCTAGTACGAGCTCCTCCTCTTCTCCTGTGGTCATGGTCCTGAAGAAAGAAGGTTCTTGGCGAATGTGTCTTGACTTCCATTCCCTCAACAAACTTACCATTAAAGACAAATTTCTCATTCCTATCATTGATGACCTCCTGGATGAACTGAGTGACACCCAATTCTTTACTAAACTTGATCTTCATTTGGGCTACCACCAGATACGTATGAAAGAGGCATAAATCCCCAAGAATACCTTTAGAACTCATGAGGGCCACTGTGATTTTTTGGTCATGCCATTTTCTTGTGTAATGCCCCCTCCACCTTCCAAAGCCTCATGAATCATGTCTTCTATCCTTTTCTCCGTCATTTTGTCTTAGTTTTCTTTGATGATATCCTCATATATAGCAAGACTTGGACATAACATCTTTCTTATGTGTATCGAGTTCTCCATCTACTCTCTCAGCATCAACTTTTCCTGAAACATTCTAAATGTGATTTTGGCACCTTAGAAGTAGAGTACTTAGGTCATCTAGTTGACAAGGACGACGTCGGGGTGGATCCTCAAAAGATTGAAGCTATGCATGACTGGCCTCACCCAAAGACTCTTAAAATATTGTGTGGATTTATGGGCTTAACAAGTTATTATCACAAGTTTGTTAAGAATTATGGAAAGATTGCAACATATCTCACTGCTCTCCTAAAAAAGAACTCTTTCACTTGGACTCAACTGCTTCTCAATCTTTTCAAACCTTGAAGATGGAAATGTGCACCACTCCAGTCCTGACCCTTCCTGATTTAACAAAGACCTTTGTCTTCGAATGTGATTCTTTAGGGAAAGGAATTGATGCTACCCTTATGCAAGAGGGTCAGACTTTGGCCTTTAACAACAAGAAACTATCTGAAAGAAATCTAGGCAAATCTATCTATGAAAAGGAAATGTTGGATATTTTGCATGTCGTTGATTTGTGGTGCCCTTATCTATTGGGGCAACGCTTCCAAATTAAGACAGACCATCAAAGCCTCAAGTATTTTCTAGAAAAATGCATTTGCTCCCCGGAGCAACAAAAATGGGTGACTAAGCTATTTGGATATGATCATGAGATCATTTACAAGAAAGGAAAATAAAATGTGGTTGCGGATGCACTTTCCCACAAATATGAAGATGAAGGATCCCTTTTTTCTCTTTCATTCATTGTACCAGATTGGCTCCAAGGTGTTTTCCAGGAATGGCTACAAGATCCCAAAATTTCACAGCTGATCCAACAATTGCAGTCCAGTGCAGCATCTCCCCTAGGGTACTCTTGGCTCCATGATGAGCTTCGATACAGAGGCCATTTGTATTTAAGTAAACAATCAAATCTTAAATCCACGATACTTTCTGAGTTTCATGCTACACCGACAATGAGGCACTCTGGGTTCACCAAAACCTATGATAGGGTCAAACGTTCGTTTTTCTGGGATGGTATGAAACATGAAATTCGTAATTGTGTAGCCGAATGTGATGTTTTTCAACGCAACAAGGGAGAAATAGTCAAATCTCTGGGCACACTACAAATGCTCTCAATTCCCCCTACTATTTGGAAGGACATCTCTATGGATTGTATTACAGGCTTACCCAAATTGGGAAATAAATTAGTCATCATGGCATCATGGTGGTTGTTGATTGCCTTTCTAAGTATGCTCATTTCTACACTCTTCAACACCCGTTTACAGCATCCACGGTGGCTCAAATTTTCATGGATCAGGTCTTCAAGCTTCATGGCATGCCACACTCTATTGTTTTTTATCGTGACCCAACTTTTACAAGCAATTTTTGGTAAGAACTGTTCAAGCTACAAGGCACCCAATTGCATCTCAGTACATCTTATCATCCCCAGACTGATGCTCAAACATAAGTTGTCAACAAGTTTTTGGAAACATATTTGAGGTGTTTTTCCTTGGAAAAGAAAAATCAGTGGGCTCAATGGTTACCCCTAGCTGAATGGTGATACATCACTTCATACCATACAACTACATGCATGACTCCTTTTGAAGCGGTATATGGACAGAATCCACCTTTAGTTCTCTCATACTTACCTAGTGTCTCGAAGGTCCAGGCGGTTGACCAAACACTTACAGTTCGAGAGGCTATTCTTCCTACCCTCAAAGAGAATTTGTTCATGGCACAAAATCACATGAAGCAACAAGCAGATCAAGGTCACTCTAAACGTCAATTTGAAGAAGTGGATCAAGTGTTTCTTCGACTGCAACCTTACAAGTAGAATTCCCTTGAGGCCGAGCATTGTCAGAAGCTAGTGCCCAAATTTTATGGTCCTTATACAGTTCTCAAGTGTGTGGGATAGGTGGCCTATCAGTTATATTTTCCCAGTCATTCAAAGCTACATCCTATTTTTCATGTTTCCTTCTTAAAGAAGGTGATCAGAACTAAGTGCCAAATTCAAACCAACCTTCCTAAGTTAGCCGAAGAAGGATCCATTTGGCTACAACCACAAGCAATTTTGGACTAGCATGAGCATCGTCTACATCAGAGAACCATCAAGGAATTGTTAATCCAGTGGAAAGATACAACTCCAACAGATGCCACTTGGGAACCAGCTACCATTTTGCAGCAATTTCCACATCTCAAGCCTTGAGGACAAGGTTGTTTTTAAGGGGGAGGACATGTTAGGGTCCTAACCCGCACATAGGTAGAACGATATATTCAGATGTAATAAAGGTCAATATTAATAAGTCCTTGCAATAAAATAGAATACGTCGAATGTAAGAGGACCTAATAGAAGCTTCCTCTTCTAGAAGGATCTTCCTCTATATGCTTCTTTTGATAGACATATTTGGTATAAATAGGAGTCGAGGGTATGAGAACCCTAGCTTGGAGATTATTGTAATAGAGCTCTGCTTGAATGGAGGTTTCCCCCT
This sequence comes from Picea engelmannii, assembly GCA_009831015.1. Lineage (NCBI taxonomy): Eukaryota > Viridiplantae > Streptophyta > Pinopsida > Pinales > Pinaceae > Picea > Picea engelmannii. The sequence goes on along the minus strand of ML779241.1, from coordinate 1,137,877 downwards.
CGAATAGGCCTGTGAACATTGCTCTCAGAATCAAAGTGTTATTTTCTGTTGTTATTCTTATATCACCTTCCATATCTGTATCAACATATCCCTGTAGAAAAATGTCTGAACCTCAAAAACATAATGCATGAGTAGCAGTACCTCTCAAATACCTGAAAATACACTTTACTACTTCCCAATTTTCTTTACCTAGATTGTTCATATACCTGCTCACAAATCCCACTGCATGTGCAATATTTGATCTTGTGCAAACCATTGTATACATCAAGCTACCAACTGATGATGAATAAGGGACCTTGGACATGTATTCTATCTCCTCCTATGTCTTGGGACACATTTCCTTAGTTAATTTGAAATGGCTAGACAAAGGTGTACTAACTAGTTTTGCATTTTACATTCTAAACCTCTCCAACACCTTCTCTATGTACTCACCATGAGACAATGTCAATTTGCAATTATTCTTGTCTCTTGTTATTCTCATACCAAGGATTTTTTTTGTAGCACCCAAATCCTTCATCGCAAATGAATTAGCTAATTTCTTCTTGAGCACATTTATATACTACATATTAGACCCTACAACAAGCATGCTATCTACATACAATAGAAAGATAATATAGCTTCCATTTTCTAGGTTTTTAAAATAAACACAGTGATCAGAATGACATCTACTATAACCTTGTTATGTCATAAACCTATCAAAATTCAAATACCATTTCCTTGGAGCTTTCTTTAGGCCATACAATTTCTTCAGCCTGCATACCAAATTATCCTTCCCTTTGACCTCATACCCCTCTGGCTGCTACATATAAATCTCTTCCTCCAAATCCCCATGGAGAAAAGTTGTTTTTACATCTAACTGTTCAAGATACAAATATTCTACTGCCACAAGACTCAAAATAGTCCTAATTGAATTCATTTTAACAATAGGAGAAAATATTTCATCAAAATCTATACCTTTATTTTTGGAAACCCCATTTACAACAAGTCTAGCTTTGTACACCATTTTCCTCCACCTTCTTCCTTCAACTTGTAAACCCATTTATTCTGCAATTCTCTTTTTCCTGCAAGTAACTGAACCAAGTCCCAAGTCTGGCTATTTACCAAGGAATCCATTTCCTCTTTCATGCCTTGCTTCCACTTATTTTTGTTGTCTACTTGCATTGCCTCTTCATAACATTCTGGTTCACCAGAATCAATCAACAATAAATAATACAATGAAGGAGAGTATCGTTCAGGGGGGTCTACTTAACCTGGTAGATATTCTAACAACACTTGCAAGATTTTGAGGTACTTATTTCTCCTGTTGTTGTACATTTTGATTTTCTGGTTCCTTTGGAATTTATTTTTCAGTGATCTCATCAAGCACTATGTATTCTAGTTTTTCTTTTTCCTATTTTTTTCCCTACAACTGATCTTTGTACATGACCTTCTCATTGAATATGACATCACTACTCCTAATGATTTTTTTATTTTCATAAACCCATAAGCGATAACCAAAATCATTAACACCATATCCAATAAAGGTACACTTCTTGGATTTTGCCTCAAGCTTTGTTCTATTTTCTTTATCAATATGGACAAATGTTTCACATCCAAAAGTCTTCAAAAAAGAATAGTTTACCTTTTTACCTGTCCATGACTCCTTTGGAATTATACCATCGAAAGAGCTTGAAGGTTCTCTGTTTATTAAGTAATTAATAGTATCTACAACATCTGCCCAGAACTGTAGGGGAAAACCAACATGCAATCTCATACTCCTTGCACACTCCATGATTGTCCCGTTCATCCTTTCCGACACACCATTTTCTTGTGGTGTCCTTAGAACTGTATTCTCTCTACGAATCCCATGGTATGAAAAGTAATAATCAAACTCCTTAATACAATATTCATCTCCATTGTCTAATTTGAGACACTTCAACCTTTTTCCTGTCTCATTCTCAACCAAAGCTTTCCATTTCTTAAAAGTATAAAAAACATTTGATTTGTGTAGAATGCAATAAACCCAAGTTTTTCTAGTTGCATCATCAATAAAAGTAACATAATAGTGAGAGACACCAAGAGATGATACCTAAGTTGTTCCCCATACATCTATATGCACAAGCTCTAACCTTTCACTCTTCTTTTCTTTTTTGACTCTGATAAATCTGACTCTCTTCTGTTTTCCATAAACATAATGCTCACAGAATTCCAAATCAATTTGTTTAAGATATGGAAACAAATTTATTTTGTGAAGTATTTTCATCCCCTTCTCACTCATGTTTCCAAGCCTATGATTCCATAGTGTTGTATCCTCTCTTGTAGAATCTAAAAAGATAGAAGAGTTAGTATTACCAATACATAAGTACAATGTACCTACCTTCTCTCCTTTTGCTATCATCAATGATCCTTTGGTGACCTTCCACACCTTATCTGTAAATATGGATATACAACCTTGACTTTCCAAATGCCTTGTTGAAATAAGACTTTTCCTTATATATGTAACATGTCTTACCTCTTTCAACAACCATTGGTTTCCATTTCTTTGCTTTTTTTTTACCTTTCCCATTCCAACAATTTTGCTTGGTGCATCATCACCCAAATGAACCTGTCCAAAATCACCTTGAACATAATATAGAAAATGTTTCCTATGGGGTGTGGCATGAAATGAAGCCCCTAATCCTACCACCCAAGACTCAGAAAAATTGTCTACAGAAAGAATCAAAGCATCTTGTAACACATCACTTGTTACATTTTCTTCCTGATTTTTCTCCTGTTGTCCATCTCTTTATTTCTTTGGAGCTTTGCAGTCTTTCTTCAGATGTCCTTTCTTCCCACAATTCTATCACTCTATATTTCCAAGTCTGGATTTGGATCTTCCCTTCCTATAATTCCTGCGATTCCCTGAGACCTTTCCTCTATCCTTTTGTCTTCCCTTGTTCTTCATGTTCAACGCATTACCTGATGTCTCACCTATGTTATTCCGTCACATTTCCTCACTAAGGATAACACCAACAACATCATCAAATTTTAAAGTATTTGAACCAGAGATAGAGTTACTTACAGCCATGACCAAACCGTTCCATCTTTCTGGAAATGAGCATAAGATTAGAAGATCCCTGACCTCATCATCAAAGTCCACTTTTACAGAACTTAGTTGATTAGTAACCGTATTAAATTCATTTAAATGATCTGCAATACACCCACTTTCTGAAATCTTCATATTAAATAATCTCTTCATTAGAAATACCTTATTGGACGTTGAGGGTTTTTCATACATTTTATCCAATGCATCCATCAGATCCTTTGTTGTCTTTTCTTTCAAAATATTGAAAGCCATCGATGCTTCCATTCTTAGTGGTATCATTCCTAGAGCCTTTCTGTCAAGAATCTCCCATTCTTCATCCTTCATAGCCGTCAAATTCTTTGCTATTCCGCCCAACGGTAGGAATAGATCCTTCAAATATAAATAATCTTCCATCTGCATATTCCATAATTGGTAGCTTTGGCTGTTAAATTTCTCGACCCTAAACTTTCCATATTCTACAATTGCTCCCACTCGAACCAGGAACCCTCTTTTCTTGCGAGTTACCTTTCACTTTGATACCAGTTGTTAGAAAAATAGGATCGCGGAGAAAAAAATCAAATCATAAGTGGAAATAAAACATAGAAGATACACAATACAATAGAGACACAGATATACATGGTTCACCCAGTGTGGGCTATGCCCACCAGAGAAATTGCCAGGTCCTTCCTTTATTATTATCCAACAAATGAAGGGATACTACCTACAACACACCTGATGTAACTTCCTCTTCTTTATCTCATAGTCTCCTCTCTCAGAATACAATATTCACCATGATGCATACCCACAACATATTTCCCTCATAAAAGAGTGTTGCCTTCTAGGGAAAAAAACCCTAACATAACTTCTATCGTCGGATCTGTGACCTTATGATGAATGGTCTAGATTTACAATGAAATTACAATATACATTTACAAGGAAATTTTTTCTTCCGGGGATTTTCCCCCAAATCCTTGTCGAGGGCCCTCTTTCGCTCGAACCCCCCAACTGGGTAGATATCCCCCCCTACACTCCCCCACGAGGATGAGTGTACATTCTTCTGGGGTGCAAAGTCTTCATGGGGTATAAACATAGCTGGAAACAAAGACCTTTGAATCAAGAAGATAATCAGGCTCCACAACCAACACCTTTGTCACATCAACCTACCACTATGTCTTATCTATAGTTGTGCCCTATGCATACATAATCTTACATATATCTTAACCAAGTGCATCTATATCTTTCTAGTCATGTGCCATACCTATGTGTATAATCATGAACAAGTGTAATAACCCTCACATGGACTAAACATCAAAATCTCATTGATATAAATCTTCCCACTACACCAACAACTTCACAACCACTTCAAAACTACAAGCTCTTAACCATGTACGACAAAAACCTTCAATCATATGCCGAGAAATAAAACATTTTCCTCAACACTAACAAGATGTACCAATGATAAATATCAAATATACCAACACTTTATTTCTGTAGATATGGATTATACAATAAGTTCCATACAACCAATAACTTCTCTTGGGAAAATCCTCAAACCCCCATAACCATATATCATGTAGACAACAATATCCAATTACACATTTAAATAAGACATACCTTTTGAATCTATATATAGATCTGTTATACCTGATCATGGTAGACCTTGTTGGGAGATTTCTTTTAGACTCTAGAGACCCGACATATTCATATCCTCACCTTTTTATGGATTTTCCCAAATGTACGTGCCATTTTATACTTCCATCCCATGTATGTACGCACCCTTCTCCACTACAGCCCATGTACACCTCAAAAACTGGGGTTTTTTCAATATTTCTGCAATTTTGAAACTTGTGTCATCAACCCTTCATACCACCTCAGACTTGTGTAAATTTAGATGTATCAATGAGTACCTGCAATAAACCTTACACAATAATATGTATTCAATTTTCTCAATAGGTGATAATTAGATAACCTTTCTCTCTTATTTATACTCCCATGTAGCTTCCTCAAGGGGTTACCTTCTGACCAACTTAACCTAACTTCCTTCTTTTAGGGTTAACCCACTTCTAACCAATTGTCAACTTATAACCACTTTATCCACAATTAGTAAACTATCCACTTCCAGTTGCAACTAATTTATTTTTAATTATTTTATTATTGCAACAAATTAACCCATGATTAACTTCTAGTTTCACCCATTTTACTAGTCAACTTCTTCTAGGAGCTTCTAGAATAATTTGATTCTTTGACCTTCTAGATAACTCATGAGGGTTCTCCAACTTCACAAGGACATAACTCTCTAACCGTGAGGAGTTATGTGATGTTCCACATATCACCTGAAATGGCATGACATATACTATCCATATAGAATAATCTTACCTGCAAATATACTAATCATCATACCATTATAAATCAAACAAACTTAAGTCCCTTAACCATCTTATTGGGGATACAAGAATGGACTTGATTCAAGTGTTGACATCAATGAAAACCAACCTAATTAATAAACATTCCTCACTCTCCCCCTTCCTCTCACACTCTATCTCTACCCCCCATATTGTTCTCCCTCTCCCTCCCTCTCATACTCTCAAAAACTCCCTCTTTATCCCCCTTCTCTCTTTACCTCTTTTTACCCCTCTTCCCTCTCTCTTCCCCATGCTTCTCACTCTCTTTCTCTCTACCCTCCTCTCCCTCCCTCTCAAACTTTCAAACACTCCCTGTCTACCCCCCCTCTCTTTCTTTCTCTCTCCCCTTCTCACAGTCTCTCACACTCTTTGTCTACCACCCTCCTCCCTCTCTCTCTCTCTCTCTCCCCCTCCCACTATCTCTCCTCTCCTCTCTCTCTCCTACATATACCATCTCTCTCCCACATCCATCTCTACCCCTCTATCGGTCTCCCTCTCCATCCCTCCTTTTCACACTATCAAAATTCCCTCTCTCTCTCTCTCCCCCTCCCTCTTCCTCACTCCCACACACTCTCTCTATCTTCCAACTCCCCCTGTCACACTCTATGTCTTCCTCTCTCTCCACCCCTCTCTCCCCCTCCCACTATCTCTCCTCTCCTCTCTCTCTCCTACATATACCATCTCTCTCCCACATCCATCTCTCCCCCTCTATCGGTCTCCCTCTCCATCCCTCCTTTTCACACTATCAAAATTCCCTCTCTCTCTCTCTCCCCCTCTCTCCCTCCCTCCCACTATCTCTTTCTCTCTCTCTCTCTCTCTCTCTCCTACATCTACACCTCTCTCCCCCCTCACTTTCTATAACCCTCCCTCTCTATCCCCCACTCTTCCCTCCATTTTCTATTTACCTCTTTACCCCCTTTCCCTCTCTCTCCCCACTTCCTCTCACTCTCTCTCTAACCCACCTCTTGGTCCCCCTCTCCCTCCCTCTTACACTCTCAAAAAATTCATCTCTACCCCCTTCTCTATTTACCTCTTTCATATAACTCTCCCTCTCTCACTCACTACATCCACATCCCTCTCTCTCCCCCACCCCCACCCCCCTTACTCTCTTTTATTATATCTTCCTCCCTTCCCTCTCTCCCCCCTTCCTCTCACTCTCTCTCTCTCTTTATCTCCCCCCTCTTTATGCCTCTCCTTACTCTCACACACTTTGTCTGTCCTCCTCTCTTCTCCTCTGACACTCTCAATCACTCTCTTTTTCTTCATCTCCCCCCCATATCACACTCTCACACACTTGTTTTGTATTCCTCTCTCTCTCCCCCTCTCATACTCACACACACTCTCTGTGTATTCCTATATCCCCCTCTCACACTCTCACACACTCTCTCTCTACCCCCCCTCCTCCATCTCTCTCCACCTCTCTCTCTCCCTCTCTCTCTCTCCTACATATATCCCTCTCTCCCTCTCAGTTTGTATCCCCCTTCCTCTATATTTCCCACTATGTTCCCCTTTCTCTCTTTACCTCTTAATCTCTCTCTCTCTCTAACAGTCCTCTCTGTCTCCCCCTCCATCACTCTCACACACTCTCTATGTCTTCCTCTCTCCCTTTCTCACACTCTCACACACACTCATTTTCTTCCTCTCTCATACTCTCACACACTCTCTTTGTATTCCTCTCTACACCACACACACACACACACTACCCCCCCTCCTCCGTCTCTCTCTCCTCCCCTTCCTCCCACTATATCTCCTCTCTCTCTCTCTTACAACTATCTAGATTCCCCCCTCACTTTGTATCTCCCTCCCTCCCCATAATCCACTCCACCCCCTTTCTCTATTTACCTCTCACTCTCTCTCTCCACCCTCCCTCTTCCTCACTCCCACACACTCTCTCTATCTTCCAACTCCCCCTGTCACACTCTATGTCTTCCTCTCTCTCCACCCCCCCTATATGTATTCCTCTCTCTACTTATCATATTCTCATACACCTCCCTCCACCCCCCTCACATTACTCTATTCAAAATGAAGCATGGTTCATTATAATGGAAATGACACCATGCTACAAGGGTTTCTTAATACCATTCCTTGCCTTTCCTTTCCATGTCATGCCATTCCATGCCTTTTCTTTCTATGACATTCCTTTCCTTTCCTTGACTTTCCATGCCATGCCTTTCCTTGCCTTGCCATGACTTACATTTCCTTTCCTTGCCTTGCCATACCTAAACCTAGGCCTATACCTAGACCTTACCTTGCCATACGTTTCTGTTGGAAATGATTAACAGGTAGCATATACTTGTCATTGATGGAAAGTAAAGAAATGAAGATGGCATGTATGTACAAAGGATTGTTGGCCAAACAAAAGAATAAGCTCAGGAGGCATAGCGCTCTTTTACGTGCAAGGAGCACAGGAAAGAGACCGAGAGCTGTCGGATCTCACTCGGAAATCCCGACAACTGCTGGATCGGGAGAAACTGCGCAGATGTTAAGTGCAGTTGTTGGCGTGGAGAAGAAGTGATATGC
>ML779241.1:1087453-1111890 GCA_009831015.1 Picea engelmannii | reverse complement strand
AAATCTAGATCCTTGAAAGATGGATCAGATTTACTAAAAATAGTCAAATCAAAACAGATATAACAAGTGTAGGATGAGATCCTATAAAAATGGATCTAGAATGGAAAATCAAAACAAAAATAGGAAAGGTCCTATTTAATGATTTCTAAAAATAGTAGATTGCTGATGAAGTGCAGTTTTAGCCTACCAAGGCTATTTGATTTGGTCCTCCAAAGATAAAATTTGAATTGGGTGATGTGTCATTTGATCCCTATCATTTTTCCCTTGAAAATGACCAAATCTAGTCAAAAAATTCCCTTTTGACTTTCATCTCCAAAAATGGCCTTCAGATTTTGATTTGATAATTCATAACCATCTTATTGAAGAAGATTTCAAACCATTCAAACCCAAAAAATCTCAATCTAGGCAAAAATTAGGCTATTCTGGCCGTGACGAGCTTTCACCAGCTAATTTACCCGAAAATCTTCTCCTTAGCTAGTGAAAGGCGGAGCTTTCACCAGCTAACTAGTTATAATTCTTCCTTCTGCGCTGGTGATAGTGCAAATTTTTTCAAAATCAAATTTCTCAGTCATGGAGAGTCTGTTTTGCATGCTTAAATAGTCGATCAACATATGCAAATCCTCAGCTTTCTAATGGTGCTTTCAAATCTGCATTTGGAGCCCGTGAAGCTAGTCAAATGTTCCCTACAATATTAGGTATCATTCTTTCAAAAATGCTAGTGCATTTTCTTTCAAAAATGCCAGTGCATTTTTTATCGCTAACACCTTGCATTGCCCTTTGTTGCATATCCTTTCATTGCATTGTCCTACCTTGCATTTCCTTTCCTTGCCTTTCCATGCCATGCCTTTCCTTTCCATGACATATCATGCCATGCCATTCATTGCATTTCCTTATGCTACATTTCCTTGCCTTTAATTTCGATGACATGTCATGCCTTTCCTTGCCTTACCATGCCTTTCCTTGCCAGGTGATGCCTTGCCTTGCCTTTCCTTACCTTTCCATGCCATGCCTTGCCTTTTCATTCCATGCCATACCATGCCTTTCCTTGTCATGCCATTTCATACCCTGCCTTTAATTGCGTTTCCTTTCCTTGAATTTCCTTGCATTGCATTTCCTTGCCTTGTATTGCCTTACCTTGCATTGCCTTGTCTTACCATGTCTAGACTTGCCTTGCCTTGCCTTGACTTTCCATGCCATGCCTTCCCTTGCCTTGCATTTCCATGCCATTTAATTCCATTTCTTTCCTTTCCATTCCATGCCATGTCTTGTATTGTCATGCCATGCCTTACCTTTCCTTTCCATGCCATGCCTTCCATTGCCTTGTGTTGAATTTCCTTAGTTTGTGTTTCCTTACATTGTATTGCATTTTTTTGCATTTTCTTTCCATGGTATGCCATGCCATTCATTTCCTTTCCATGTCATGCCTTGCATTACCTTACATTGCATTGCCTTTCCTTTCCTTACCTTTCCTTGTCTTTCCATTCCTTTCCTTGTATTTCCTATCCTATCCTTTCCATGTATATCCTTACAAGGTGTTAAATTGTCAAACATATGTAATATGCACTAAGTAAAACACTAGTTCTATAGATCCTCTAACAAATGATTTTATGGGAAACTAAATGACAATGGATGGGTCCCACTAGTTGAGACTCAGTGCCCCGGATCCAATGCAACTAACGATTCCTCTGTCTGAGGCATGGTTATAGTTTTATCATGAGTTTCAACTCGCCTCCTCAATCCATTCAAGGACATGTTGGGAATTTGGTTTGGGGGATTAAAATCCAAGCCGAGAAGCATAATGGAGTTATGTAAGCTCCCACACGTCTATTTGGCCAAGGACAACATGACCATGCTACCCATAAGTTCCCAGCGCAATGTTATTGAAAATCGACCTCTTGATCACAAATTTCATTATGCCTCACTGAGCAAGACCCTAGTTCTGAAAATCCTCCAAAAAACACTTTTTCAAGCAACAAAATGACACTGAGGGGCCTCACTAGCTGAAACTTGGTGTCCTGGATCCAATGCAACCAACATTTCATCCATCTGAGGCCCAGTTAGATTTTTATCACGAGTTGCAACTTGCCTTTTAAAGCCATTTAGGGACATGTTGGAAATTTGGACTGGGGGCATAAAATCCAAACCAAGCAACATAAAAGCGTTTTCTAAGCTCCCACATGTTTTTTTTGCTAAGGCCCACACTACCCACAACATCCTGACACAATGTTCTTGAAAATCGACCTCTTGAAAAAAAATACATTGTTCCTCACTTAGTAAAACCCTAGTTCTGAAGATCCTCCAACAAATACTTTTCTTGAAAATAGAATGATAGCAGAGGGGCCCCACTAGTTGAAACTCGATGCCCCGAATCTAATACAACTGACGATTCATCCATCCAAGGACTGATTATATTTTCATCACGAGTTGCAACTTGCCTCCTCAAGTCATTCAAGGACATGTTGGAAATTTGGTTTGGTGGCATTAAATCCAAACTGAGAAACATAAATAAGTTCCATAAGATACCATACATATTCTTGGCTAAGTCCCACATGACCATGCTACCCATAATCGCTCGACACAATGTTCTTCAAAATCAACTTCTTGATTAGGAATTGCAGTGTGCCTCACTGAGAAAAACTATAGTTTTAGAGATCCTCCAACATATGATTTTTTGGGAAACAAAATGACGATGGAGGGGCTCCACTGACTTAAAATTGATGCCCCAAATCGAATGCAATTGACGATACATTCATCTGAGGCCTGATTAGAGTTTTATTGGGAGTTTCAACTTGCCTCCTCAAGCCATTGATGGAGATGTTGGAAATTTGATCTGGTGGCATAAGATACAAAATGAGTAGCATAACAAATTCATGTAATATCCAACACATCTATTTGGCCAAGGCCCATGTGACCGCACTACCCACAATTGCCTGACAAAGTGTTCTTGAAAATTGACCTCTTGATCAGAAATTGCATTGTGCCTCACTAATCAAAAACCTAGTTCCATAGATCCTCCAACAAACACTTTTATGGGCAATAGAATGGCAATGGAGGGGCCTCACTAGCAGAAACCTGGTTCCCCATATCGAATGCAATTGATGGTTTATCCATCAGAGGCTTGATTAGATTTTTATCGTGAGTTGCAACTCACCTCTTCAAGCCATTTAGTGACATGTTGGGAATTTGGTATGGGGGCATGAAATCCAAACTGATCAAGATAATGGATTTTTATAAGCTTTTGCAAGTCTATTTTTCCAAGTCTCATGTGACCCCACTACCCATAATTTCTCGACACCGTGCTCTTGAAAATCTATCTCTTGATCAGAAATTGCATTGTGCCTCATTGACAAAACCCTAGTTCCAGAGATCTTCCAAAAATCATTTTTCCGGGAAAATGAATGACAACAGAGGGCCCCACTAGATGAAACCTGGTGCCTTGGATCCAATGAAATGATTGGTTCATCCATCCGAGGCCTAGTTAGATTTTTTATCGCAAGTTGTAACTCACCTCCTTAATCCATTCAAGGACATTTTGGAAATAAACCTATACCTAAACCATGACCATGGCATATACCTAGACCTAAACCATGACCTGGACTTAGACCTAGACCTATACCAATACCTATACCTACACCATTACCATGACCTCGACCATGACCTATACCATGACCTAAATCATGGCAAGACAAGGCATGGGAAGGCAAGGCATGGCAAGACAATGTCTAGGTATAGGTCTAAGTCTAGGTATGGCAATGAAAGGAAATGAAATGCAAGGAAAGGTAAGACATGAAAAGGATAAAAAAGGATAGACATGGCAAGGCAAGGCAAGGTCTAGGTATAGGTCTAGGTCTACATTTACGTCTACATGCTATATCATGTTATAAAAGTTATTGAGTTGAAATATTAGTTTTTATTTCTTTGATTTAAATAAGGCCTTGAAGTTATGTATTTTTTCACGCAATCCAAAATAAATTATGGATCAATAGTATAATGAGACTACATTATAAGGATGGAACATAACCTTATTTAGTGACATCCCTCTGTATGTAAATCCTATTAATTATGATAATACATGTTTCACAACTATGAATATACCTAAGATATAGGAATAAAGAGAGATTATGTAATGACATTGAAATTCTCATGCAAGTGTTTTGACCTAAGATAGATGGGATAAAAATTTGTAGAATTACATGCTTAATGAATCCTTTGATTGTGATTATTAGGTATTAAACTTGTTCATTTAGTACAAACATCATTGTTTTTAAGAAAAACAAAAGGTATGATACATGAATGTCATTCTTATTAAATTAACTTGAAAACAAATTGATTAGAAAATAATTGAGTTTGGAAATAATTTAATGGAGTTTATGATTATAGAGACAAATTTCTTGTGGGCGATTCAAAGGAAAAGAAATTCTAGATATAAAAATGAAAAGAAATATATTTTACAAGCAATTAGTTTTATGAATATCATAATCAAAGTACATTTTAGATGAATTGTGGTTAGACTTGATCTTCTAAAAGGTGTACATGATAAGCAATCCATTTGAAATATGGTAATTAAATGAAATTCATAATTTCATTGTTATTAAAAGAGTTTTATGCTATTTATGTTATTAAAATATTTTTGTACTATCTATGTGCAAATGTGTATAAGAATATATATGGTTACTGAAATCATTTGAATATTTTGTATAGATATCATATGTTGTATTTTATTCCATCTCAAGTCATTGTTTACCTATTCAAACACTTTGATGCTAATCATCATTTTGGTTTTGTATGAATTTTAATCATGTGAAAGGAATCAATAATTAGAGGTGTAAACTCAACAAGGATATCTAAATTAGGTTACTATTTTATTGAAGGGAAGGAAATGGCATGGAATGGCATGGCATGTCATGGAAAGGAAAGGCATGACAAGGCAAGGTCAGGGATGTCATGGCATGGCATGGAAAGGCAAAGCGTGGCATGAAAAGGCAAGGCTTGGCATGGAATGGAAAGGTAATACATGGCATGGAAAGGTAAGACATGGCATGGAATGTCATGGAAAGGCAATAAAAGGCAAGGCATGGCATGGAATGTCAAGGAAAGACAAGGCATGGCATGGAAAGGAAAGGTATGGCATGTCATGACATAGAAATGTAAGGAAAGGAAATGCAACGCAAGGCAATGCAAGGCATGACATGGACTGAAATGGAAAGGGAAAGAATGGCATGGCATATCATGGCAAGGAAAAGAAAGGAAAGGAAAGGAAAGGCAATGCAGCACAAGGAAATACAAGGCATGGCATGGCATTGCATGGAAAGGCAAGGCATGACATGAAATGGAATAGCAAGGCAAGGAATGACATGAAATGGAATGACAAGGCAAGGCATGGCAAGGAAATGAAACATAAGGAAATTAAAGGCATGGAATGACATGTCATGGCAAGGCATGGAATTCCAAGTCAAAGCATGGCATGGCATGGAATTGGAAGGAAATACAAGGCAAGGAAAGGAAAGGAAATCCAAGGAAAGGAAATGCAAGAAATGGCATGGAATGGTAAGGAAAGGAAAGGAATGACATGGCAAGGAAAGGCATGGTATGGAATGACAAGTCAAGGCATAGCATGGCATGGCATGGCAAGAAAAGGAAAGGAAAGGAAAGGCATTGAAACACAATGAAATGCAAGGCATGGCATGGGATCACATGTCAAGGAAAGGCATGAAATGATATGGAATGGAAAGGAAAGGAAAGGAAAGGTAAGGTGAGACAAGGAACGGCAAGGAAAGACAATGAAATGCATGACATGGCATGACATGTCAAGGCAAGGCATGGAAAGTCAAGTCAAGGAAAGGAAAGGAAAGGAAATGCAACATAAGGAAATGCAAGGGATGGAATGTCATGGAATGGCAAGGAAAATCATGGCATGGAAAGGAAAGGCATGCCATGGAAATTCAAGGCTAGTCAGGTCAATGCAAGGCAAGGAAAGTCTAGACATGGAAAGGCAAGGAAAGGTAGGCGTAACATCCTTCTCTACTGAGCATACTATATTGAATTATTCTTTGAGGAAACTTGCTTGCAAGTGATCCGGGTATGGAACACTGTGATTTAATTCAGATTATGGGTTATATATGATGATGTTGAGGTGTTATAACCGATTGATTATATTGATGTATATATATATGTTGACAGGTGATTTTGAAAAGTCATCCTGAGTGTGTAGGACACATGACAGGTTATGGATTCTAGTGGCGTCAAAGGGATTCCTTGGAATCCATATTGAGTCAGGGAGTGGATTGTATTTTTTGAGTATTTAATTATTACACAAATATGATGTATGATGGATTTTAGTATGATTTGTGTATATGGATTTTTGACACTATTTCTGTCAATGGATGTATGCTTGATGATGCTTGCTAATCTGACTCACATAAGGAGTAAAGGGGCCTTGCACAAAAAAACTAGATATTGAGGGAGTGGTGTGGCAACATCCCTATCACAGCCTAATATCACTCCCACCATGGCCAGAACTGTAGGTTAACAATTACCTAGTTTGGGTGGTCCATGATGTCGCGAGTGAATACTATGAAAGTCACTCAAGAATATTTCTAAGGGGCCCACAATAAGGCAAAGTCCTTATTCCTTAGAAGCCTTAGTCTCTCACAAGGTCGATCGAATGGAGTTTTGACTCCAAGGGGTTGGACAAACTTCCAAAATAGGTCAACATGAGTGGCACCCTTGGAGCACAAGGAGGTGTCTTGAAGGGCATGCCGCACAATTAAAACCTGAGTCAATAAACATAGGTGACCTAGAAAACATTGGAATGATTAGATCTTGTTGGATTAAAATAATTAATTAAACAAGATATTATTAATTATTAAAGCGTAAAAAAAGTATAATTCAGAGTTTAAAATTAAATAAAGGACTAATTGAATTGTGACATGAGTTAAAGGTTTGAAGGAAATCAAATGTTAGGAAATAGTAAGTAAAAATCTAAATAATTGATAAAATGCACATGTGTGCATGAAATTATTAAAAATTAATCTTTATTTAGAAATAAATAACAACTTGAGAGAATGGGTTGTGCATAGAATATAATATTGAATCAACCAACCCTAGTCTAACTAGAAGAAGACTCCTAATCCAACTCTAACTAAAGTCTAGTTAGGAGACACCCATTAATTAATGGGATTGGGTAACTAAGATACAACTAAGAGGAAAATTAGGAACACATGGGGAAATTTGAGGAAAAGTGGCTTTTAAATAAAAATAAAAGAAAGAATACTTGTGAAACCTGGGGAAAATGTGACACATCTAGTGGGTGAATAATCCTTGAACTGAATTATTAAAAATTAATGAATTATGCATGAGGGAAAGATGTCCGTGAGGAATAATTTTATAAATAAATTGACGTAGAAGGGAAGGGGATTGAAATCTTGGGGAACATTGTTACACTATCAAAGTTTTGATTGGTTTTGTTTTACTTGTGAGAGTTGGGACTCGAGGCTTGTGAAAAGAGTGGAATCTCTTCCTTGTGAGGCAATCTTGGAAGCTATTGGGTTCTATTTTTTGTTCTTGGCCCCTTTGTGGCTCTAGGTGCTAAGGGGGAATACAAGTACCCCTAGCATTGCTTGGGAGGTACCAGTGAAGTCTTTGTGATTAGCAAGTGAAGGAAAGGAATGAGTGCAAGAATTGAAGGGAATATTCATTACACAACTTATATTGGTATCGGTATTTTTATATTCTAAATTTATTTACATTTGTTGTCAACGAGAATTAGTTCAGAGTTTATATTTTTAAATTACAGCTGTTACATTTTAAAATTTCGTTGTAATTCTGGATATTTTCTGAACCCTAAATTGAGTGTCATGATCCTCATTGTAAATTTGAATTTATATTGTGTATGATCTATGGTTCTTTTAAATTTTGTATCTTCATCCATATTAAAGTTCGTTTGATTGGATTTTTGTTGAAAATATTAAAGAATTTATTAGTGTATTTATCTCTAGTAAACTAGGGAGTTGAGTCCAAATTCGTATTCGTGAACTCTCTCTTGAATTTCATTTGAATCCTAAATCAATCCATTATGTGGGATCTATGTTGATTTATACTCTAAATGCAAATTTTTGTGTCGTAGGAATGTATGTTGAACTTTTTCCTCTCCAATTTTGTTTGTAATATGGACCTCTGTTGAATTTGTTAAATCCGAAATTATATGTCGATCTACTGTCACAACTAGTTGATGAATCCAAATTTATTGATAACATGGAGTCTCTATGTTTTCTTTTTTTAAAACAAAAAAAAAATTGGGACCGGGGAAGGCCTATTTAAGTCTCTAGAATTCAAATTTAACTTGTAGTGTGTTAGCCCCTTTCCTAAACAAAGTTGCACATGTGACCAGGAGCCAGAACCTAGTGCTAGTAAAAAATGGCGCTATTTGGGGCTCCAGAACTCTGGTGCTCCGAAGGTTTCTTAAACTCAAAAATCCTTTCTCTCGAAGAGCTAACCGACCAAATATGGTCTTGAGATGAGATGACTGGAAGTCGTAGGTTAAATCTACCCAAACTTCCTTCATAAATTTTAGTAACTTAATCTAACGACTGGCAGAGTTTATCCTCATGCGAGATACTATGATTGAGATCCACTATGGAACTCCAGACTTCTGGGTTTTTCCCTGCTTTCACAACCTTAGATTGTTCACATGGACCACTAAACCACTGAAGAGATCAAATATCTAACGACTTACACTCCTCCTAAAATCAATAGTTGTCGTCTACTCCAGTTTTCGGAACTCCAGGAGTTTGTCACCTTTGAAACTACAACCCTTTTTCCTCCGGAGTGTCTAAATGTCGAACCTCCAAATGAATAAGGCTCTCAGATATAATGGTCCTCAATCGGTCACTAGATCTATGGATGATGTTAACTCTAGGATTTCATAACTTCAGGGTCTTTGTAATCCTTAACAATTACCTCTTAACTTAGCCAGAGAGTCAAATCCTGAAATACTAAGAGATCAACAGTTCTCACATCTTGCTTAGATCTACGGTCATAAGGAAGTTTGGGGCTCCAGGATTCAGCGGTATTAGTTGTTGCAACTCTCGTTTCATTCGAATTCACGAAGGTCGAAACCCACATATATGACGGTCCTAGATTTACCGTCAACGATGGTCATGATTAATCCCTGCGGATCCAATGGATAGAAATCACTCGTTGATATATGATGTAGATCACTTCATAACTTTGGATTCCATGGCTCTCTTAAGATAAAAAACTCAGATTTTTCGAAGTGATGAAGCCTAAAGGTCTCTGAGCTTTAATGAGTGTGCATTGTTTGTCTGATTGGACGGTTGTGGGGATTTTGATTTCCTCATAATCAAATTTCTTCCATTGGTTTCCTTCGAAGGGATTTACAATCTTTGATTTCCTCTTGAACCCTTCACATGATATCCCTCTTGGGATTTTCCCTTGAATTGAATGCCAGCGCTCAATAGCGCATATGTCCTGAGCTCTGGATTCTAATTGTTAAGCGCGTACTTTGCACCTCCCTTGTGTATGCTAGCACTGTCTCTTATAATATTTGTAGTACTGAAGGTTAGAGACCTCTGCCCAACTTGAGAGGATCTCTACTCACACCAAGGACTATTTATTTTGAACTTTGGCTCTAAGGAGCCTGTCCATGCACTTCTAGAGTTGGCTCTGGATTTGTTTCACAGTGACACCCAAAAGAGGAATTTCAAGTTCCTTACATAAAATTATTAACTCAATATTAGAACAGACTTTCACTTTGTGGCAGGTTTATTTCTTCACAGTATCAGTTGGATCATAAAAGTACAGAGTAATCTTATGATTTCTACATTGTCTTGGAAGCTTTTCTCTGTTGTTCCTCTCCTCATTTAATTTGTGATATAGATCAATATCTTTCTACTTGGATGTACTATGTAGGGTTGTCACTTTTCCCAATAAACTGGAGTAAGACATAACTCTTGTCATATTAGTTTCCCTATTGAAGGTCTCTATTACTAATTAAGTTTATGTATTGATTTTATTGGATTTCTTCCTATTCTTTAAATACGTAATATTATGAATTATTTAAATAGTATAGATTGTGTTATGAGGTGATGACTAAGATACCAGATTGTTTGTGTCATTTTGAAGAAAATTTGAACATAATACTAATATAAATTATTTGATTTACAGAATAGATTGAAGGTATGAGAATTAGATACTTCCTTGTTCCTCACAATAATTGCCAGTCTTGAGAGCTTAAATGGTCAAGATCAATTGGAAAAATCCTAGACTTTAGCGTTTATTATTTGTCTTGGATGTCCTAACCTTGTAGGATAGGTTGGGTGGGTAGCTTGTATGTTATTAAATGTGAAGTGGTATATCCTTCATGTAGTAAGTGGTATCTAAATCTAGTAGTGCAAGGGAATCAACGAAATAGAATAAGTATTGTTGATGTACGTCACTATCCTATTTCACTGGTTCAAATGATGTGTTATGGATGTAAAAAAAAAACATCTCTTACTATTCCACAAGTACTTATATGACGTAACAGAGAGGTTGTTACATATGGTATCAGAGAGGGTTCAACCCTGGGACATTGGACCATTACGCCATCTGATGTGTTAAACAAAATGATTGAATTAGATCGCTAATAAGAAAAAACAATCTGAAATTTCTCTTGCAGGTAATCATGGTTAGTGGACATAGGAGAAATAGATGATGTGGTGTTGGAGGAAGAGGTGTGACACCTCTAATAACATTGACACTCGAAAGGTATAACCCCCAGGAAGATGAGCAGAATATTGATAAAGAGTAGATTGTTGTGGGAGATGTAGTAAGTATGATGAGATCCTTCTAG
The DNA here is from genome assembly GCA_009831015.1 of Picea engelmannii. Classification (NCBI taxonomy): domain Eukaryota; kingdom Viridiplantae; phylum Streptophyta; class Pinopsida; order Pinales; family Pinaceae; genus Picea; species Picea engelmannii. The sequence goes on along the minus strand of ML779241.1, from coordinate 1,101,038 downwards.
AGGATGTTAGAGGCATTGATCAACCACCTGGATAGATATGAGGGTAGAGCATCTGTACCCAATGAGGGTTCACAATGTTCCCTAGCTGGTAGTACTAGGATACATTGAGAAATCGATAAGGTGAAATTTTCTGAGTTCTGGGGTGCCCCAGATGGCTTAGACGTCGATACATGGTTGGAGAACATGGCAATGTGATTTTCACTTCGTGGTTACACCTCCAACATGAAATTCCGCATGGTGCTCTTTCAACTAATGAGGAGTTCTCTTCTATGGTGGAAGATGCTCCTACCTCAACTAAACATGGCTTTAGAAGATGTGTCATGGGAGTTGTTCGAGGAACGGTTCTGGGAGAGGTACTTTTTTAAAGAATTCATTGAGAACCAAATTAATGAGTTCAACAACTTACGACATAGTAGTTGTACGGTGCCAAAATATAAGGCCAGATTCATGGATTTACTAGGTCTGCCCCACATATGAACACAGAGAACTTAAATGTCAACAAGTTTGTGTTTGACCTTAACTTCAACATCCGTGAAAAGGTGAGGATTCTAATGTCTCGGACTTTGCATGATGTGGTTCAGAAGGCCCTCATAGCTGCGGAAGAGATAGATGCTAGGGGTTAGGGCATGATTCCTTCTAGATAGACTAGACATATGTCATCAGGAGCGCAACAACATTAGGCACCATCTAGACATACTATAGGGCATCGAGATACACCTAGAGGAATTTTGTTTAAGACATCATGGCGAAAGAATCCTCAGTAAAGGACCACTTACAGAGGACCACAATAAAAACAACGTCATCCGCAACAGTAGTATAGGCATGTTAAGCAGAACATAACAGGATCACAGGCTGTTAGACCAACAAATTCTACTTCGAGGACCAGGGGCACTAGACTGAATACTAGATGTTCGACATGTGGTGAGCCACATTACGAATGAGACTGTTTGATTGAGAAGGAAAGAGCGACCAGATCATTAGGACCCACTACAGTGGGAGATTTGGGCTAGGCCCACATGATACATGCAATAGTGCACAACCTCTAGGATGAGCACCAGTCTACCTTGTTAGAGACATCAGGAACAATCCCATACTAGAATTACAATATATTGATAGATACAGGTGCTACACAAATCTTTATCTCTAGTGCAACACTGAAGAGAATTAAGGTAAAGGAAGTCGACTAGGAAGATTTCAAATACGTAGAAATGGCATCGGGTGCCAAACAAAAGGTTGGAGGAAAGGTTACAGACTGTAGCCTTAACTTGGGAGAGTTTGTGACAAAGGTAGATCTTTATGTCATGATCTTGGGATATTATGACATAGTGATCAGTATGGATTGGTTGGAATCGCATGATGTAATACTTAACTGTAATATGAAACATTTAAGTTTGACAGATGATTTGGCATAGAGTAGGGTGATATTAAGAAGAAACCAAGGAGTTTCCTTGAGGTTTATTTCTTCCCTACAATTGCAAAAGAGTATGAGCAAGCGATGCAATTTATATGAAATCTTAGCACTGAATGAAAAGGGCGAGGTGGAAGGACTAGAAAACTTTCCTGTAGTGCAAGATTTTTCATACGTATTTCCAAAAGAGTTACCAAGTTTATCACCCAAAAGACAGCTAGAATTTACTATAGAATTGAAACCTGGAACTGAACCTATTGCAAAAATGCCTTACGGGATGTCGAACCCTAAATTACGGTAGTTGAAAATGAAATTAAAGGAATTGTTGGATTTGGGACTTATTCATCCAAGTGTGTAACCTTGGGGTGCACCAGTTGTTTTCGTGAGAAATAAGGATGGATCGTGGAGACTTTGTACTGACTATTGTCAGTTGAACAAGGAAATGATAAAGAACCAATATTAGCTACCTAGGATATATGATTTGTTTGATCATATGAAGGGAGCGATGATATTTTTGAAAATTGACTTGAGAACAAGATATCACTAGTTAAGGATCACAGAATAAGATATCCCTAGGACCTCTTTTAAGATGATATTTGGACACTATGAGTTTACAGTTTTACTATTAAGACTGACGAATGCCCTATGGGTATTTTGTGAATACTTGGAAAAGTTTTTTCAAGTTTTTATTGATGACATACTGATTTATTTTCGGACAAAGGAAGAGCATGATGAATACATTATATTGGTATTGCATTTCCTAAGAGAAAACAAATTATACAGGAAGCTATCAAAATGATCTTTTTACCACTCAAAGATTCATTATTTGGGACATATCATATCTGGTAAAGGTATCGATGTGGATCCAAAAAAAGTGGAGGCCATTATGGAATGGCCAACACCATCAAACTTACAAGAAGTATGCATTTTTATGGTTCTAGCAAGATATTACTGACGATTTGTTGAAGGCTTTGAAAAGATAGAAAATCTAATCACAGAATTGCAAAAGAAGAACAAGAAGTTCGTATGGACTGAGAAATGCATGGAAGAATTTCAAAATCTTAAGGAGTTGCTGACAACAACACCGATACTAAAATTCCTCAACATGGACAATGAATTATTGGTATGCACAGATGCATCCAAGGAAGGGTTAGGCGGAGTTTTGATGCAAGATGGTTAAGTAATTGCTTACATTTTGAGAAAATTGAGAAAACATAAAGATAACTACACAACACATGATCTGGAACTATTGGAAATTGTATATGCCTTGATAGTTTGGAGACATTATCTAATTGGACGAAAATTTAAATTAAATACATATCACTATGGATTGCAACATATTTTTACACAGAGTGACATGAACGCATGACAAAGGCATTGGTCAGAATTACTTAGCGAATACAATTTTTAAATTACTTACATTAAAGGAACTATGAACTGAGTGGCAGATGCGTTGAGTCAGAGACTATGCATATTTTTGGTACTACCTCTTAAGAAGAATCTTCGAGAAAATATTATAACTCTACAAATCAATGATGAATGGTATAAAGAAGTTAATAATAATATTGGACAAGGTACCATGTTGGTACCAAAGTATGAAGGTTATTCACTAGACGACAATGAATTTTTGAGATTTAACGAAAGAACTTATGTACCTCCTAACAATGAATTAAGAAGTTGATATTGAGTGAAGCTCATAGGGAAGTATACATGGCTCATTCCGGAGTCACGAAGATGAAGGAAAATCTTAAGCCTTTATTCTTGTGGAAGGGAATGAAAGCATACATAGTAAGTTACATGGTGAGATGTCTAGAATGTCAACAAGTGAAGGCTCAACAAAGACATCCAGTAAGATTGTTACAACCACATGCTATTCCTGAATTGAAATGGGAAGTCATTTTGATGTAATTTATTGTTGGATTTCCACTGACGACAAGAAGAGATGATTCCATTTTTGTGGTAGTTGACACTCTAATGAAGAGTGCACACTTTATTCCAGTGCATATGACATATTAGGAACCTTACATAGCTAGAGTATTTGTCAGCGATATTGTGAGATTACATGGAGTACTAATAAAGATAATATCTAATCGAGGATCGGTGTTTACAGGATGGTTTTGGACCAGTTTCCAAAAGGATTTGGGAACACAACTAAACTTTATCATAACTTATCACCCAAAGACAGATAGAAAAATAGAAACGCAAACCAGATCTTGGAGGATATGTTGCGTATATATGTAATGGACCAACATAAATGTTGGGAAGAATTCTTATGACTAGTAGAATTTGCATACAACAAGAGCTATCGAAGTACGATTAAGATGGAACCGTTTGAGTTTCTTTATGGGAGACTGTGTCAGATGCCATTAATTTGGGATCGACTTGAGGATAGGGTAATGGTAGGACCAAAAGTGATTCAAGAAATATAAGAACAGATGAAATCAGTTAAACAAAGGATTAAAGAAGTGCAATATCGACAGAAGAGTTATGCTGATGCACATCACATTGATCATAGTTATGAAGTTGGATACATAGTCTTCTTGTGGGTAAAACTGCAAAAGATTTTGATCAAGTTTGGAAATGGTTCTAAACTCTTGCCTAGGTTTGTGGGACCCTTCGAAGTGGTGGAAAATAAAGGACTCATGGCTTATCGACTATCCTTGCCTGATTCTTTGAGGTGTATGAACGATTCCATGTATATGTTTTGAGACATTATATTAGTGACCCTTCACATGCTATTGACATGAGATCCTTTTAGGTGTCAGATGAGGGTGCTCTCATGGTGGAGCCAATTTGAATTCTGGACCATCACATTCAATAGCTACGATGTCGAACAATCGATAAGGTCAACGTATTGTGGGACAATTATAGTCCAGACTCGACAACCTGGGAGGATGCATATGATATGTGTCAATAGTTTCCTTGCTTGTTTGATAGATTAGACATATATATCTATATCATATAAATTTATTTACTTTCTTTTACATGTATTGTACAAACTTCAGGATGAATTTTAAAAGAAGAGGGGGTGTATGTAACATACCACTCTACTAAGCATACTATTATTAACTTATTATTTGAGGAAAATTTATTGCAAGTGATATGGGTATGGAACAATGTGGTTTCATTCAGATTATGGGTTAAATATGATGATGTTGAGGTGTTATAGCTGATTGATTATATTGATGTATATATATGTTGACAAGTGATTTTGACAAGTCGTCCTAAGTGTGTAGGACACATGACAGGTTATGGATGTTGGTGGCATCAAAGGGATTCCTTGGACTCCAAATTGAGTTAGGGAGTGGATTGCATTGTTTGAGTATTTCATTATTATGCACATATGATGTATGATGGATTTTAGTATGATTTATGTATATGGATTTTTTATGCTTTTTTTTTCATTAGATGTAGGCTTGACAATGCTTTCTAATATGAATCACATAAGTAGTAAAGGAGCCCTACATAGAAAAACCAGATATTGAGGGAGAGGTGTGGCATCATCCCTGTCACAACCTAATATCACTATCGTCGTGGCTAGAACACTAGGTTAATGATTACCTAGTTTGGGTGGTCCATGATGTCATGAGGGAAGACTGACACATTTGCTCACAAATATTTCTAAGGGGCACACAATAAGGTAGAGTCCATATTCCTTAGAATCCCTTAGTCTCTCACAAGGTCGACCGAATGGAGTTTTGACTCCAAGGGGTTGGACAAACTTCCAAAACAAGTCAACACGAGTGGCACCATTGGAGCACAAAGATTTGTCTTGGAGGGCACGTCACACAATTGAAACCCGAGTCAATAAACATAGGTGGCATAGAAAACATTGGAATGATTAGACCTTTTTTGATTAAAATAATTAATTAAACAAGAGATTATTAATTATTCAATCCTAACAGAAGTCTAAATCAGAGTCTAAAATTAAATAAAGGACTAATTGAATTGTGACATGAGTTAAATATTTGAAGGAAATAAAATGTTAGGAAATATTAAGTAAAAACCTAAAGAATTGATAAAATGAACATGTGTGCATGAAATTATTAAAAAGGAATCTTTATTTAGAAATAAATAACAACTTGAGAGCATGGGTTATGCATAGAATAGAATATTGAGTCAACCAACCCTAGTCTAACTAGAAAAAGAATCCTAATCCAACTCTAACTAAAGTCTAGTTAGGAGACTCCCATTAATTAAGGGGATTGGGGATTTAATAGAAAACTAAGAGGAAAATTAGGAACACGTGGGGAAATGTGAGGAAAACTGGTTTTTAAATAAAAATAAAAGATAAAATACTTGTGCAACCAGGGTAGAATGTGACACCTGTATTGGGTGAATAATCCTTTAACTAAATTATTAAAAATTAATGAATTATGCATGAGGGACAAATGTCCATGAGGAAGAATTCTATATATCAATTGACGTAGAAGGGAAGGGGATCGAACTTTTGGGGAACATTGTTACACTACCAAAATTTTTATTGACTCTATTTTACTTGTGAGAGTTTGGACTCCAGGCTTGTGAAAAGAGTGGAAGATATTCCTTGTGAGGCAAGCTTGGAAGCTATTGGGTTCTATTTTTTGTTCTTGGCCCCTTTCCAACTCCGGGGGATAAGGGGGAATGATCGAAAATTGGATCTAGGAGGCTTCCCAGGTCCAGAAAAGGCTCAAAAATGGAAGTTATCGGAATCAGACGAAACCAATTCCATTGCGACCGACTCGTTGCGTTGATTTCGACCATATATTTACTTTCTCAAACGGGCAATGTATGTGAAAGTTATCACACACTGATCGTTTTCCTAAAAAAGTAAAAGGTCAACAGGTAAATTGGAAAAAGTCAGTGATGATGTCAGCATGATGTCCTACTGATGTCATCATGTTGACATCAACAAAGTGACATGTGGAAGCACATGCAACAGGGTGATTGGGCAGTGACAGGGACCAATACAACGTTGACAAGTGGCATCATTGAGTACCAATGAAAGGGTGCCACATGGCCTAGACATGGGATGCCATGTGGCACCCCATCATTAGTTTGAATAGAAAAATTATTTGGAGCTCATGGGGTTTGACCCCTTGACCTATTGTCCAAACAATGATTTGAGAAAGGGGTGGATTACCATTGCGAAAAAGGTGTTACATGTATAACCTAACCATTTTAAATTTAAATAAAGTGTTGTATTATATGTGGGGGCGAAAAAGGGTTGGGGCTAAGCCCCARCCCGCAGACTTACCTTACCCATAGCACCATAGATACCACCATTCATGGGTGCTCTCCACATAACCACATATAGGCTACCCATTACAATTGTTGGCGCAAAGTTTTGGGGCCACGGATAAGGGCACARCCTCTGCCATAAGACCAGGGTTAAGACCATAGGCTAGGTGCATTGGAAAAGGGYGTGGTCCTATTTTTGGATGCCACATGACCAAAGATCTTGGGGATAAGGGCTAGCGCACAACCCTTTAGGCTAGCRCTTGGCCATATGGCATGTATGTCACCAAGTTTAAGGGGGCGTGTGCAGGGAAAAAGGGGCTAAGACCTATATTTAAACAAAAGTGGGTTTTTAAGATATGGTTTTGGATTTTTATTGATTTTAAGCCTGTTAATGGAGATTTTTGCCCATTATTGGGGGATATTGGGGCCTTTTTGAGGCCAAATATTGGGAGGAAGTTGGGGAATGATAACCAACCCCAGATCTATATAAACTAGGCCTTCTTGAGGGCACGAAGGACAGTCAGAGTAGAGTTATGCTGAAGGAAAGCCAAGCCAAAGCCATTTTTATGCAGGGAAGTTGTTGAGAAGCACCATGAAGGATAGTCAGAGAAGAGTTATGCTGAAGGAAACCCAAGACAAAGCCATTTTTATGCAGGGAAGTTGTTGAGGAGGGCACCATTGCGGGCCATTTCTGGGAGCTTCGGTCATCCGTTTTGAGTGTCGTTTCTTCTGTTGGGTTCTAGAGATCTTGGAGAAAATTACCAGATCAATATTGTAGACTTTTGGCACTGTTGTGATGTAATTATTGAGCTTTGAATAGAAATAAAGAAGCCTCACCCACTAAGACAAAGGCCTAGAGATGTAGGCGAGATTTACAAACTCCGTTATCACTTCTCATGTTATGGTTTGTTGTTCTTCATGCTATTGTTCAAATCTGTATTTTTCTTTATGGCTGTGATATATTCTCATATATTCTTCCTCCTTCATAAATATTCTTAATTGGTTTATATATACATGCATAATAACTCAACCAAAGTCATTTAAAAGATCATTTTCGGATCAAGTGGTATCAGAGATAGTTGACATTTGGATTTTAGTTTTGCATGTTAACCAGGGAAAAAATACAGTGTGGTGAAGGTGAGCTTGTTGAAGAGAATTCATTAATTGGATTGAGAAAGAGATATTCTCACACTGAGAAGATGGCATCGAAAGAGGGACTTTCTCAGGATGAGAAATATTTTTGAAAAACTTTCTTTTCCATGTCGGAGATGATGAAAGTTTTGTACGAAGATTACTTGGAACATAAGAAACCAAATATGGGTGAATATTCAAAGGGAAAAAATGAAGAGGGAGAGGATCCTCCTTAGATTCCTCGTTCACCTCCATCACCACCTCCTTATTCTCCTTCTTATTCAAGTTAAAGTTCTAAATCTAATGCAAAGAAACATGTTCATAAGCATAAGAATGAAATGTCATTATTAAAACTTGATGTTAAATTCGAGTTACCCATAGATGATGGTGAAGTTAATGCAGAGAAACTTGACAATTGGGTCAGGAAGATGGAGGTTTATTGTAGTGTGCAACAGATCAAGGATGAGGCCACATAAATCAAGTTGGCATCTTTGAGACTTGTAGGCACGACTCTCATTTGGTGGAAAAGTAAGTTTCAAAATGGAACACAACAAGTGGGTAATGTTTTTTCATCATGGAAAAGTTTCATTTATGCACTTAGAAAGAAATTCTATCCTTTGGGTTATAAAGAAAAATAATTAATTGAATGGAAATATTTAAAACTAAGAAAAGGACAAACAGTGCAAGAGTATACAGATGGATTTCATAAAATGGCATTGATGTTAGATATCCCTTTACATACACAGGAAACCCTTATGAAGTATATAGGAGGTTTACCTGCATATATTAGAAAATTTGTATTCATGTTTGGACCCACTAACCTTGATGAGGTTTCTATTCAAGATACATATATTGAAGCAGGGAAAGTAGGTGTACCAGGGGAATCTTCTTCAAGGAAAGAGGATAAGAGGAAGTGGCATGGAAAATAGGAAAATGTAGTGACGAGAAAGGAAGAGAAGTTGTATTGCAAAAATTGCAAGAAAGAGGGGCATGTTGAGGGCAGTCAGAGAAGAGTTATGTTGAAGGAAATCGAAGCCAAAGCCATTTTTATGTAGGGAAGATGTTGAGGAGCGCACCTTTGCAGGCCATTTCTGGGAGCTTCGGTCATCCATTTTGAGTGTCGTTTCTTCTGTTGGCTTCTAGAGATCTAGGAGAACAAGACCAGATCAGTCTTGAAGCCTTTTGGCACTGCTGCGATGTACTTATTGAGCTTTGAATAGAAATAAAGAAGCCTCACCCACTAAGACAAAGGCCTGAAGATGTAGGTGAGATTTCTGAACTTCGTTATCACTTCTCTTGTTATGGTTTGTTATTCTTATTGCTTCATTTGAGTTTTGTATATGTGTTTATGGATGTGACATATTCTCATATCTTCTTCCTCTTTCTTTAAGCTCCTTAAATGGTTAATCAACACATGTTTAATAACTCAACAACAATCATTAAAAAGATCATTTTTGGAGCAGGGAAGAAGAGTACCCCTAGCATTGGCTAGGAGGTACCAGTGAAGTCTCTATAATTAGTAAGCGAAGAAAAGGAAGGAGTGCAAGAATTGAAGGGCATATTCATTACACAGGCTCCATTGGTCTTGGTATTTTTATATTCTGACTTTATTTACATTTGTTGTCAATGAGAATTAGATCATAGTTTATATTTTTAAATTATAGTTGTTGCAAGCGAATAATACTTACAATGGTTACTTTTTAAACTTTCATTGTAATTAGGGATGTTTTCTGAACCCTAAACTGAGCGGCATGATCCTCGTTGTAAAGTTGAATTATATTTTGTATGATCTATGTTATTTTAAAATTTGTATCTTCGCCCATATTGAATTTTGTGTGATTGGAGTTTTGTTGATAATATTAAATAATCTATTAGTGTATTGGTCACTACTAAGCTAGGGAGTTGAGTCTAAATTCATATTCATGAACTCTCTATTCAATTTCATTTGAATACTAAATCAACCCATTCTATGGGATCTATGTTGATTTATACTCTAAATGCGAATTTTTGTGTCATAGGAATATCTGTTGAACTTTTTCCTCTCCAATTTCATTTGTAATATGGACCTTTGTTGAATATGTTAAATCCAAAATTTTATGTGGATATATTGTCGAAATTAGTTGATAAATCCAAATTTATTGATAACATGGAGTCTCTTTGTTTTATTTTTTTAAAACAAAAAACATTCGGGACCAGGGAAGGCCTGTTAAAGTTTGTAGAATTCTAATTTAACTTGTAGTGTGTTAGAACCTTTTCCTAAACAAAGTTATTCCTTCTCCAGAACCTAGTGCTAGTACAAAAGGGCGCTATTCGGGGCTCTAGAACTCCGACGCTCCTGAGGTTTCTTAAACTCAACACTCCTTTCTCTCAAAGAGCTAATCGTACGAATCCAATCTTGATTTGAGTTGACCGGAAGTCGTAGGTTAACTCTACCCCAACTTCCTTTTTAAATTTTAGTAACTTAATCTAACGACTAGAAAAGTTTCTCCTCACGTGAGATTCTATGGTGGATATCCACAACAAAACTCTGGACTTTGCAGTTTTTCCACACTTTCACAACCTTAGATTGTTCACCTAGACGACCGAACTACTGAAGAAATCAGAGATGTAATGGCTTACACTCCTCCTAAAATCAATGGTTGTTGTCTACTCTGGTGTTCAAAACTCTGGGAATTTGTCACCTTTACAACTACAACCATTTTTCCTCGAGAGTGCCTAAAAGTCGAACCTCCAGAGGACTAAGGCTCTCATATATAATGGTCCTCGATGGGTCATTATATATACGAATGTCGTTTACTCAAGGATTTTGAGACTTCAGGGTCTTTGTAATCCTTAACAATTACCTCCTAACTTAGCCAAAGAGCTGAATCCAAAAATACTAAGAGATCAATGGTTCTCACACCTTGCTCAAATATATGACCATAAGGAACTTCGGGGCTATGGGATTTAGAGGTATTAGCTGTTGCAACTCTCATTTCCTCTGAATTCATGAAGGTCAAAAACCACAGATCTCACGGTCCTAGATTTACAGTCAACACCAGTTAGGATTAACTATTGCGGATCCAATGGATAGAAATCACTCCCTGATCTACAGTGTAGATTCATAACTTTGGACTTTGGGTCTCTCTTAATATAAATAACTCAGATCTTCCGAAGTGACGAAGCCTAAAGGTTTCCGGGTTTTAACGAGTGCGCATATTTTGTCTGATTAGACAGTTGTGGGGATTTGTATTTCCTCATGATCAAATTACATCCACTAGTTTCTTTCAAAGGGATTTCAACCTTTGATTTCCTATTGAAACCTGCACATGCTATTCCTATTGGTATTTTCCCTTGAATTTAACTCCAACTCTCAATAACGCATACCTCCTAAGCTTTGGAATCTAATTGTTAAGCGCATACTTTGCACCTCCCCTATGTATGCTCACAATGTCTCTTCTGAGCTTTGTAGTCCTGAAGGTTAGAGACCTCTACCTGACTTGAGAGGATCTTTGCTCACACCAAGGACTTTTTCTTCTGAACATCGGCTACAAGGATCCTATCCATGCACTTCTAGAATTGGCTCTAGAGGTGCTGCATGGTGACACCCAAAAGAGGAATTTCAGGTTCCTTACATAAACTTATTAACTTAATATTAGAACAAACTTTCACTCGGTTGCAAGTTTATTTCTTCAAATTATTAGTTGGTTTATAAAAGTACAAAGTAAGATTATGATTTCTACATTTTTTTGGGGTCTTTTCTCTGTTGTTCCTCTCCTCATTTAATTTGTGACATAGATCAATAGATTTATACTTGGATGTACTCTGTAGGGTTGTCACTTTTCCCAGTAAACTGGAGTAAGACATAACTGTCATCTTATTACGTTACCTGTTGAAGGTCTCTATTACTGATTAAAATTTAAGTTTATGTCCTTATTTTATTTCATTTCTTCCTATTCTTTAAATAAGTAAGATGATGAATTATTGAAATATTATACATTGTGTTATGAGGTGATGACTAAGATACCATATTTTCTGTGACATTTTGAAGAAAATTTACACATTAGACTGCTAGAAATTATTTGATTTACAGAATATATTGAAGGTATAGAAATTAGATACTTCCTTGTTCGTTAGAACAATCGCCAGTCTTGAGACCTTATGATCTAAAATTGAAGAAGACTTGAAACTTGAATAAATATTGCAAGTGAAATTGTTATGTGTTTTTAAAGCAACCGGATCAATTTGCAACACATAATAAACGATTACTTATGTAAAGATACACATAGATAGCATAATAAATCATTGAACATCAGACATAAACACATCAACTTGATAAAGGAGTTCACCCCACTTCGGGCTACATCTCCTGGTCCAACTTCCAATGGATCATTATTATTAAATTGCTCAAAGTTCTCAAAAACATGTCTTACAGTGCTCAAAATGACAAACTGACTGCTTCAATGGCTCCGCAACGTCCCAAAACCCCTGTTTGGGCTCTTTCGGCACCTGAAACGGTCGAAAACTGAAGAATATAGCCTCCTTGAAGTCTCCCCTTCTTCTTTGTTGTCTCTGGTTCTACAATCTGCACCCTTGTTCTCCAAACCTGGCACACACTCTCTTTAAAGGCGTAAAAACCAAGACCCGTATGCAACCGTGCATCGGTACAAACCGTAGAACGGTTAGGGCGCCTCTAGCCCCTAACCGCCTCGGCATTCGGTCATATTACCCACGCGACCATAGGCTCGGCATAAAAGTCGTTTGACCATTGAAAACCCGTGCAACGGATTAAACCGCACGCAAACTTCAACTGCACGCACATTTATATAACAAACATAACATATATAATGTTATAACCCCGCGCAGATTGATATATATGTACACACCATATATTAAAACAAACTTTGGAATATATGTGCATACGCACCACACACCAACAGTCGGAGCCCCGGTCACATATGTGGTAATGAAACCATGGGTCAGGGCTTAAGCCCCGACCCGCGCCCTTTTCCAACTATCACAAAATGCAACTTTAAATACATATGTGTTGGGTTATATAACAAGAAACATGTGCGGTTATGTTGGCTAGTGGATATGTGTTAAAGCTTTACAAAGGGGGAGGTCCAGGGGTCGAACCCCGCGGACTCCCCATAAACTTTTACATATGACAATAATGCCCAACAAATGAACGACACGTGGTGCCCTTGGGTTGGGCCATGTGTCTCCACATAATTCGCCCAAACGGACACGTGTCAGCATATTACTGGTCAATGAACATCCAACCAAAATGCACCACATCATCAATACGCCACATCAGCAAGATGGTACGACCCTCCATGTGGCCGTACGGACTATACGGACAGGTACAGTCAGCATCCCAAATTTTTACCTGTTTGACTTGGCGGTCAAATCGCGATATCTCCTCCATACGGACTCCATTTGCGAAAATAAATATACTGCCGGAATCAGGAAAACAAGACGGACGCAATGGCACTATTTTTGTCTCAATACGAGCACTTTGAAAATTGAGCAAATTTTGATCCCCTGATCACACCTCCCCATTGGGAAGCTTTTGGACCTCCAAAAGACTATCTCAGTCTATGTGAAGATGAGGGTATAGTTCCCTCACCCTTCCAACCTCAATCCACTTGGCCTTGCTTGGATTCGTCCCTTTGCTTGTTTAAAATTCTGCCATTCCATGGTCGCCTTTTGTTTATAAGCTAATGGATAAAATTGTTTCTTAATTGCAATTATGAAGTCATTCCAAGAAAGAAAAAAATTTCCATTCTTTTTAATTTCTTCTTGTGTCTTAGATTCCCACCAAATAAGTGCTGAGCCATCTAATCT
>ML779241.1:1062325-1085650 GCA_009831015.1 Picea engelmannii | reverse complement strand
GTACAGTCAGCATCCCAAATTTTTACCTGTTTGACTTGGCGGTCAAATCGCGATATCTCCTCCATACGGACTCCATTTGCGAAAATAAATATACCACCGGAATCAGGAAAACGAGACGGACGCAATGGCACTATTTTCGTCTCAATCCGAGCACTTTGAAAATTGAGCAAATTTTGATCCCCTGATCACCTTAAATGGTCAAGATAAATCAGACGAATCCTAGACTTGATCATTGATTATGTGTCTTGGAGGTCCTAACCTTGTAGGATAGGTTGGGTGGGTAGCTTGTATGTTATTATATGTGAAGTCGCATATCCTTCATGCATTAAGTGGTATATAAATCTAGTAGTGCAAGGGAATGAAAGAAATGGAATGAGTATTGTTGATGTACGTCACTATCCTATTTCATTGGTTCAAATGATGTGTTATGGATGTCAAAAACAAATATCTCTTATTGTTCCAAAATTACTTATATGACGTAAGAGAGAGGTTTTTACAACATGGAAAGGCATGACAAGGAAAGTTCTAGGTATGGAAAGGAAGGGAAAGGAAATGTAAGGCATGGAAAAGCAAGGCATGGCATGGAAAGTCAAGGCAAGGCAAGGCAAGTGGAAAGGAAATGCATGGCATGACATGTCAAGGAAAGACATGGCGTGGAATGGCATGAAAAGGAAAGGAAAGGAAAGGAAAGGAAAGACAAGAAAATGCAAGTCAAGGAAAGGCAATTCAAGTGATCCAAATGGATTTCAGTGGCCTCCCACCTATTCCAACTGGCTCATTCTGGCAGTTTTCCAGTTTGGTGGTGTTTTCCCTAGTTATCGGGTCCCTGACTTGTGGAGCCATTTTGAGGTCCTAAACAGTGTTTTTAGGGCTTGCCACAGTTAAAATGACCTTTGACAGATAGTATAAAAATGTGTAGTCCTCATATAGACCTTTCCAATGGGCTATTATGAGCCTAAAACGAAGATCGTATGCAAAATTTACGACCCTGGGAAGTTGATGTACTAACTTACCCAAATGGAGCCCACATGAATTTTGGCGCTTCATCTCCTAGGGTTAGATTTTTTGGATGTCTAGGGATTTTCACATTCTTGTTTATTGTAAAAAGGCCTTTAGAGCCTCATTGTAATCATCTTCTTGCGAATGAGCGCAATCGTCACATATCTTCTCAAATATAAGCTACCACCATTATAGCAATCTTGTTTCTACTGCATTTTATAGTTTCAGCTTATTTCCTTATCGAATAGAAACAAGTTTTACTATATATCTATTATTTTGTGTTAAGCATCTTTTGATAATAATACGTATTCTTTCGTTCTACAAATATATAATGGATCAGCAAGGCTAGGCATTGATCACATACTTTGTTGTGAATGCTCCATCTATAAATAATATCTCTCTCTCTCTCTCTTCATTGTAAAGGGTGGAGAATTTGGGTATTTAGGAGCTCTTCACTTGGAATACATTGTACAACATTTTTTCAAGCTTAATGGAGAATTTGAGGTATATTTTTCATTTAATGTGAGGCTTTACTGTGCACTCATATTTTATGTGTTGATTTTGTATTAAGAAACCCTTGTAGCATGTTGTGATTGCCATTATAATGGACAATGCTTCATTTTGTATAGAGTAATGTGAGGTTTAAACCATTTTATTTCTATTGCGATTATGTTATCCTACATGATTCTTATTATTGGTTCCTAGAGTCTTAACTAGGATGGGCTTTCAGTCTTTCATCAAATTTAGGTCCTTGAGAACCATTAATTGTGTTTGGATTTAGTACTTAGAATTTTTTTCCACCATAAGAGATTCATTAATGAGTAATACAAGTATTTATAATCACTTTAGAAAAAAATGAACTATTTTTACTTACATAGACTTCCTTAACACTTTCAAAAGTAATTAATCAAATTAAATAAATTATTAAAATGATTAGTGCAAGAATACACTCCAAATCTATTTGAATACTCAACCAAATTGAGAAAAAGGTTATTCCATTTCATTAAAATTTCATAAATCTATTTTGTGAAATAGTTGCTAGAAACTAAAATATCTTTTCAGAGTTTTCAACAAACATCTCTTACAATAAGTAGATTTATTGAATATTGTAAAGGTAATTGTAGTTTCTATTAGTTCAATGTAAGTTATTGAACCTACAAACTCATCAAAATCTACATTGATGTGTTAAGTGATCCTTCTATCTTTCGATGTATGAGTTTCTCCTTCCAACTATTGAAAAACAATATTCAACTTATCATTCTAAGAGATATTAAATTGAAGGTTATAAGATATTTTTAGTTTGACATTTCATATTCACATCATGTCTTCATTATCTGAAATCCATCCATAATCCCAGAGTGTGTATTGATTTCAACTCATGGATTATTCTTTTCATGTTCATGTTCATGATGTTCATGTGGGTTTTTCCCTTTATAAAACAATGTAAATCTACATTTCCTAGGAATATCCTTGTAGCGATATTTTTATGTGAAATTAGTTCTTATAAGAATAGAGATACATAATTGTTTCTATTTATTGTTTCTGAGAGTTATCTTTTGAGAATAGATTTATTTAAATCCATTTAGATTAGATATGTTTCTTGCAATTTCATATATTATAGAAAAGAGTGGAAATAGAAATACTTTGAAATTAATACATTCGTCAACATAAAATGCAAAAACAATGAGATTCATAAAAAATGTGCCATGAAATATGTGTGTGTGTGTGTGTTTGTATTCAACATTATCTAAATTGTACATTTTTTACAAAATGGCACATCTTGCACAATATATAAAATGACAACAACTGCCCTAACATAAAAAATTGTCATATGGTGGCCTAGATACAAAATGCAATCGTTAGTCACTCATTGACCACTGCCACCCTTTCCACCCTTAGGAGCATCCCAAAAATCAATCATTCTTCTCTTTCTCAAAGAAGTACCTCAAGTGGCCCCGGATGGGGTGACACGTAGCTCAGGGGCTACAGGTGGACTTCCACTTGGCCCAGGCATAAATGCTAATAGCCACCACCCACGAGCTTGTATTAACCATGGGGGATGGCCATAGTTGTAGTGGCAGGATGGAGGGACCTTTACCTCGAGCAAGAATTTACAACTTCAGAGCTCCCGGGATGGCAAGGGTTAAAGGTAGGAGGATGACCTCGGCTCTCGATTATTTGGTTTTCTATTTTCCCGGACAAAGCGGGATTGCACCCACCTCGGCTTCGAGCTCTGCCTGGAAGCTTTGGTGTGGTCCAATTCTCATCGTGTCCAGTATTCATCGTGACGCTCTGGTGCGGCTTTGCATTTTGCATATTGCTTGGATGCTCTGGTGCGGTCCAGCATTTTCGCTGCATTTCTTCCTGACCGCCACGAGACAGAGCACGCTTGCCTGTGCCTCACACCTTAACTTGCAATTGCATTTGTTCTACTCCTGGTTCATTGGCCTTCACCTGCATTTTCCCTTCTCCTTCATCATGGCTCGGAAGCGCAGCAGACCTCGTCGTGGCGCGGCCTGGGAGGCTCATAAGGCGCAGCGGCGTCGTAAGGAACAGTTGGAACGTGCCTTGGCACTGGCAACGTCCATTCTTAGGAAGAAAGCCAGGGCAGATAGACTGGCGCGGCTTGCCACCATAGCTGAGCCTGGCGTTGGTTGCAGTTGAGACGTCAAAGGGAATGCGTCGGGCGACCTGCAGAAAGCTGGTACTGAGGAGGAGTTTCCCCCCTACATAGTGGTGGAAGACCCGTCCATGGAGGACCTATCGATTATTGAGAAGACTCGTGGGGCGACCCATCCAGAAGTACACAGACCCACTCCGACCTTGCTAGATGATACCCTCGACTGTATCATGGAGGAAATACCCTGTCCTGGTGATGAAATTTGTAGTTGCCATGGTGCACAGGCGAACGAAGTAGGCTCGAAGGTTGCAGAGGCTAATGCGGAGAAAAGGGTGTTCGAAACGGGTACTAAAGCGACAGTGGATGTGGGTGGCAGCATGCATGGTTCACTCATCCGGGAAGATCACCTGGCTCTAATGTTTGACCTTCGTGGGCACCTGTCGGACCTGGAACATCGGGCTCTCCTCATGGGCCTGCGAATGGACATGTTCCTTGATGTGTTTTCCAACGCGCCAGCTAAGCGGAAATGCCCCCTCTGTGCACAAGCTTTCTCCATTCTGGCAGGGACCATGTGGAAGACTAGCGAGGATGACAGGTCACCAGGCACCTAGGTTTCATATGCTCTTTCGGTTCCTTGTTTTATTTGCTCTTTTGGTTCCTAGTTTTATTATACTATTGTTATACGTGTATTCAGACCATTTGACATCTGTCCTGGTTTCCTCTGGGAAGGATAGATGCCACTCTGTTATTATGCTTTTTATGCTATTGCTACTCGCCCTCTATATTTGTTGGTTTCCGATAATCGACAGCATTTTGGGTGACTCCAGACCTACTCTTTTGTACACTCTGTAAAATTTTTGTTTATCTAATATAGCAGGTTCCACTTTTTATTTAAAAGAAAAAGAAAAAAGAAGTACCTCAAGTGGTTTTGTTCTTGGGCATGGTTCTTCGCTCTGGAGAGTGCACAAAGAAAAAACATTGTTTAAGTTTTGTTCCATAATGAATTAAAAGAATTTCAAAATTATACTTTGTAATGCAACATAAGACAACTCACCGCCAATGGTATTGATAATCGAGAGGGTGTTTCCCTCCTATGTGACCCTAATCTCTGAGTGATGCCACCCTGCATCATTTACAAGGATGAAATAGTGAAATTTAAACAAATTTGCATAAAATCAATTCGATTCATGATACATAAAAATTGACCATCAACATATTATCTCACCATGAATATCTCAAGAATCAACGGAGAGTCGCTAGAAGGTGAAGTGTTTGGTTGTACTACCGGCTCTGAGGAATCATCTACTACGACATCCTTAGTGGATGACACAAATGGAAATGTTGGTGGGGGTGGGTGGCATGCAGGTTCATCCATTGTGGATGAATTCCATCGAAGAGGTGGTGTAGGTGGGTGGCTTGCAGGTGAAGCCACTAAGGATGCATGGAATTTGAAATATGGTGGGGTTGGGCGACGATGAACCCCCACGGTCTATAAAAGTTATGGAATAATTCTTGTCCTAGAAAAGGGTAACCCAAAATTCATGGTCAAGTGCCAATGAATTTACTAGTACTGTAACTAGAGAAAATATTAGCATCTTGCATGCATATTAATAATATTTTTATTACTACCAAATATTAAAATTCAACAACATAAGTACAATAAATTTCATATTTAAATGAGATTTAACTCAACACATGATACCTGTGAAGTACGTGACTTGTCCATCCTAGGTGGGCATTACTCGACACTGCTTGGTCCCACAACCTCAAGAAACACAAGAACATTATAAATCTGAGGATGCCAGAAAATAAAGAAATCACTATGTTGAATTTATCAAATGTGACACATACCTGTGTATGCAGTACATCGAATGAGTAGGTTGCCTCTACTACTGCATTAGTGGTGGAGAAGACACTGATGCATCTATCATTATAAATGGTTTTCTATAGGGGTGTAGAAACTGCAAATAAAGATACAATAAAATATTGAAACAAATACACATAATACTATATAAATATATAACATGAAGAACATAGAGATGGTTAAGATAATAACCTCCACCATGAAGCTTTGGTGTCCACTGGCCTCCATAGCCCCATAGAAATTCTTCCCACAACTCAAGCATCTATGAGTCTCACATGAATGATTTCTTTGTCCATGTGCCCTCTCTTCGTTGCACTCTTCTCTAGGATTTGAAGGACTGACCCCTCTGTAAATGTCGCCAGTAGGAAACTCCTATGGAGATAGTGCAACAAAACTACCATACTGCACTAGACTCTGAGTCAATGTTGATAAAGCAACCTGTGCATGTTGCAATCCCTTTGCAATGGGAGGATTTTTGGTAGGGGGGTTAGGCCTTCACCTAGGGGAATGATGACCTAGCATGGGCTCACACTTAGAATGATCTCAGTCCTATGTGGATCCTCCACCCACCCCCTAGAAATGACCAATGATGAAGTATTTCACATGGTGACGCAAAATAAATTCTTCCCATAATTTTCTAAAAAAATATAAAGGAACCTCCTTGTTATTGCAGAGAGGTTTATCAAACAACATGAACCACATATCCATATATTTATCATTAAATTTCGAGTGGATGCACTAGTCCATTCAGATGCATTTCTTGTTGACAAGTGGTTGTTGTCTAGTCTGAGGAAAAATTAAAAGAGACATAATATCTTGTTTTGAATTACCCAATTCTATAACTTGGTTTTTATCCAGTCCAATCCTATAAAACTCAAACATTCTAGCCCTATATTTAGAAAAAATAGTTAATTTACCTTGGGCACTTGCAATGGACGATATAATGGTGTCTGATGAAGTGGCCAAGGACAGACGTCTAGGTTCTCTTATGCCCCTTAATTCATGGAAAAGTGATTTCAAGGTGGCCAACCCCTCATTAATATACGTGTTTATGTTAAGTGGTTGTGATGGGTTGGGGTTTTCTGTGCCTTGATCTTCTTGTGTTCAATTTTCATTGTCTTTGGATTCCATCTTAATAATATATAGAGACAATTTAATAAGTGCACTTATGAAAAGGGTATTATAAAGAACAATTTCATTTGATGAAACTAGAGAAAAAAAAGATTAGAAACAACCCATGAATATAGAATTTGATGCAATGATGAAGAACCAAACATGGGAGCTTGTGTCATGCTCTAAATGAATAAATTTTATAGGGTTACAAATGGGTTTATAAGACAAAATTTAATTCAAATGTACCCATAGAAAAACTCAAATAAAAAATGAATACTATTCAAATAATTATTTATCTTGCTTCAAGTCTTTCTTGGCATATTCATCAAATATATGTTAAAAATACATTTCTCATTGGGAATATCCATGAATAAATATATATGGACTAATCCATTGGTTTATTGGACAAAAAACATCCTCATTTTTTTTTACATGTTAAAGATAATCCAATTTTTCATGCTAACATAAAAAATCAAACATTCCTGGCTTGAGTTGGACATGGTGGAAAGATCATGTGCTTTGCTCCTCCTCTTTACTTTATCAATCAAAGGAAAAGACAAGGCACACTGTGCTAATGGGCACAAATCACGGCCACGGTCCCTAAAAAAAGGGAACAACATGAACACGTGCACGTTCCTAGGAACGTGTGCACATTCCTAGGATCGTGCACATGTTCCTAGGAACATGCACACATTCTTAAGAACGTGCATGTGTTCCTGTCAATATGCCTATGTGGCACACTGAGTGGAGGTTCGGGCATTTTGTAACATCCCGCTCTTGCGAGAACATGTATTTTACTTATTCTTTGAGAACACTTGCGTGCAAGTGATCCAGTTATAGTACATGGTTATTTGTTTCACTTATGTATTCTTATGATGATGTTAATGGATCATGATTTTTATGTTTATACGCATATTGACATATGCTATTGACAAGTTTTCCCTAAGTGTGAAGGACATTGATATAGTATGGATGTCGACGAAATCAATGGACTTCCTTAGGCTCCGTAGGGAGTGGATTGTATTGATTTGAGTATTTAATTTGTGCATATGTGACATATGATCGATTATATTATGATGTTGTATATGTATTGTTGACAATGTTTTGTTAATGAACACAGGATGAAAAATGCTTGCTAATATGACTCACACAAGGAGTAAAGGGTCCATGCACATAGACCATATATTGAGGGAGAGGTGTGGCAGGGTCCCTGTCACAACCTACTAGCACTCCCGCTGTGGCTCAAATTGTAGGTTAACGATTACCTAGCTCAAGAGATTCACGATGTCGTGAGGGTAGACGGAGACAATCATTCACGAAGATTTCTAAGGGAACACAATAAGGCAGGTTCCTTATTCCTTAGAATCCCTTAGTCTCTCACAAGGTTTCTCGAATGGAGTGCTGACTCCAGGGGTTGGAAGAATACCAAAACCAGTCAAAGGTGAGTGGCATCCTTGGAGCACAGAGTGCGTCTTGAGGGGCACGTCATGAAAATAAAACTTGAGTCAATGAATATAGGTGGCCTAGAAAACCTTGAGCGAATAATAAAACCTTGTATAATTTTTAAGCATTGCCAGATTTAATTAATTAAATAAGGATTGAAATTATTAATTTTAAATCCCCATTTGGAAGTCTAAGCCTATTTAAAATTTAAGCCTAAATCTAAGCTTGGTGAAAATACTAAAACTAAAATAAAAATTAAATAACATAGGAAAGAGGCAAGTCAATTAAAGAAAATAAGAAAGATGAAATAATTCTAAGGAATTAATACAATACACATGAGTGGAGAAAATACCTAATTGGAATTTAAGATAAGAAAGGAATAAAGCATAAAAGAATGTGTGCTCATAGAAAGGTATCTAGAGCAGGGATGATTTTAAGGATGGAAATTTATTTTAAAATGTAGAAACCTTGGCGAATCTTACTAATCCTTCATATGACAACTATAAATGTTTGGCAATATTTTTGTAAAAATATTCAATTTCTAAGCATTTTATATAGTTTTTATACATTTTTGGCGATTTTTAAGGTAAAATAATTTTATCCTATAGAATTTGGGTGAATCGTTTTTAAAATAGTGAATCTCTTTTTTGGAAAAACCATGGAAAATTAGCCCATGAGCGAAATTTAGCCCCTAAAATCATCCTTGGAGTCTAGTTAACA
Organism: Picea engelmannii; assembly: GCA_009831015.1. NCBI lineage: Eukaryota > Viridiplantae > Streptophyta > Pinopsida > Pinales > Pinaceae > Picea > Picea engelmannii. Next base: position 1,076,891 of record ML779241.1, on the reverse strand, counting down.
CTATTCTAACGAGAGAAGAATCATATTTTAACTCAACTCAGTTTTAGAATGGTGTCAATCATTAATTGGAAACAAGGGGAATAAAGAGACAAATAGGAGTGATTTAAGGAGCACTTTTAGGAAGGGTGAGGGAAATTGAATTTTATTAAAATAAAATGTGGATTTACTTGTGAAAATTGGGGAAAGGGTGACAAGTGTAAGGGGGAAATAATTCTAAATTATTTAAACTAAAAAGTGAATTAATTTTGAAAGTGGGGATGAGTTATGGTAAAATTATATAAAACAAATGGCTGATATGAGAAATAGAGGACACCAGTTATGGGTAAAGTTATGCTACATAAATTTTGACTAGTTTTACTTGTGGGAGTTGGGATGCCCAATTTGAAAGATAGTGGTGGCTCTACTTTGTGAGGAAAGCTCGGAGCTAGCGTATATTCTGGTTGCAAGGCACCTTTGAGGCTCAAGGGGCTAAGGGGGATGAAGAGTACCCCTAACGTTGGCTGGGAGGTACCGGTGAAGTCTCAATGATTAGGAAGCAGGAGGTCGGAAGGAACGCCAGTTTTCGAAGATAATCTCTAGGCCATCTTCATCATCGGTTACAATATTTTATGGAATATGTAATTGCATTGATTTTTATTGTTTAATATAGTTGTTATAATTGTTATACACTGTGTAGAATCATGAAATTGTATAGACAAGCTCCTTCAGAGATTATCATATATGAAGGAGAGATTATATAATCGAGGTTTTTCCATTGCATAACATGTTGAAAAGTTTATGATTGAATAGACCATCTCTTGATGTTTTCATAAAATCTAGAAGTGGATTCCTAATGATTGCATTTTCATTGTATTCTCAACAAAATATTGTGCCAAGTTTTTCTCCNCCAATTCAATCGATTTATGCATGCTCATGATGGGAAGAAATGTGGATGTCCTTTCTCCTACCACAGTAGAAGCTATGTTTACTTCAAAGGGATTTGATAGGGCTAATGTGTAGTCCTAGTACTCTACACCGATAATCTTAAGAAATTTAAAGTTTAGTAATATAAAGAAAATTTAAAATTATACTCTTATGCTTTTTAGAATTTCTAGATATGCCCAATACATGAAATCTAAAATCTAAGCAAATGGATTTGATCATAAATTCATTATTGTTTTTGTAAATGGGGGAAATTTATATTCTTCATAGGTCATTCCTTCTCTCGCTGATAAAAAATTCTTCATAGGTAATCCTTGATTGTTAACAATAGATGGTAATTGCGTCGAATATTTGATATATGTTATTATAGATGGACTCTTGATGATGGCTAATTGTGTCAACTAAATTGATACATGTTAGTGTAGAATGGAATCTTGATGGAATATTTCATAGATGGGTAACCTCGTTCTTTAACTGATGTATGTTTGTAATAGAATTTGTCACACCATGAATTTAATGTGATGTATGAGGGTTAAAAGAATGGATTTCTTTGCGCCATGAAAATAAAATCGATGATTACCTTTGCGCCATGGAATATGCTGATGATTAAGTAATTATATTGCTTTGCGCTATGGAATAATGATGATGTATAAATGATTAAGTTATTAGATTTCGTTGCGGCACGGAATAAATGTTGATGTATAAAGGATTAAATAATTAGATTGCTTTGTGCTATGGAGTAATGATGATGTATAAATTATTAAGTAATTAGATTTTGTTGCGCTATGGAATAATTGTTGATGTATAAATGACTATGTAAATAAATTCTCTGGCACCATTGATCTATAAAGGATTAAGTAATTATATTTCTTTGCGCTATGGAGTAATGATGATGTATAAATGATTAAGTAATTAGATTTCATTGTGCTATGGAGTAATGATGATGTTTAAATGATTAAGTAAATAAATTTTGTTGTGCTATGGAATAATTTTTGATGTATAATTGACTAAGTAAATATATTCTCTGGCGCCGTTGATGTATGATTTCCTAAGTGATTAGATTATTTGTGCACATTGCAATAATGTTGATGTATTTTAAATTAAGTGATTCAATTACTCTTGCACCATGAATAACTGATGATTAAGATCGATTGATTGATCTAGTTGATTTCGGCTTGATGGGATTAGTGGGATTTAGACACCTCCTTGTTCCTCAGAACAATCGCCAACCATGAGACCTTAAATGATCAAAATCAATCAGATGAATCCTAGGATTGAGTGTTGATTATGTGTCCTGGAGGTCCTAACCATGCAGGATAGGTTGGGTGGGTAGTTCTTTATTATTCAACGATATGGTTGATCATTAATTATATTTCTTTAGTTGATCTTGTTGTGTTGAATTCCATCTCTATAATATATGATTATGTGTTGATTAGGTGTCGTTATCATTTATGTTAATGCATTTTCTTGTTTTGTTATTGATTTCGATGATGTGTCAATTTCAATTATTTTAATTATGATGTCATGTTGATTATGCATTGCTATGGATTATGTGTGACGATTCTTCTTTCCTAATTCTTTTAAAAAAAATTACCTATTGTGCTTTTGTTTTCCTAGTCATAATTGAGGGTTCGTTACATATGTTATCAGAGCGGGTTCAACCCCATGACTTGGGATCATTATGCCTTCCACTATATTAAGAAATTGATTAATAATTGATCACTAACTAAAATTGAAATTTTTCCATGCAGGTAATCATGGTTAAAGGATTTCATGGAAGTAGATGACATGGTTCTAGGGGAGAAGGTGTGATACCTCTAGTATCACCCATGCCAAAGGGGTCTAACCGCCAAGGATAAGAACAAGTCCTTGGATAGGCACACATTGTTGTAGGGGATCTGGTTGGTTTGATTACGTCCTTTTAAAGGATGTCAGAGGTCCTGATTAACCAACTAGATAGAGATGAGGCCAGGGAAACTCTACCTAATGAGGGTTCACAGCGCGCTCTAGCTGGTACTGGTGGCATTCACAGAGAACTCGAGAAGGTTAATTTTCTCGATTTCGTGGGTGCCATAGATGGCTCAGTTGTCGAGGCTTGGTTGGAGAACATGGTGATGTGCTTCAAAATTCATGACTATACCTCCAACAGGAAGGTCCGCATGGTGGTCTTTAAGTTGAAGGGAAGCACTCTTCTATGGTGAAAGATGCTCCTACCTCAACTGAACATGGTCATTGAAGACGTGTCATGGAAAATGTTCAAGGAACGATTCCAGGGGAGGTATTTGTTAGAGAAATTCATTGAGCGCCAGCTCCATGATTTCAGTGCCTTATGACAGGGTGGTTGTACAGTGTCAGAGTATGAGGCCCTATTCATGGAGCTTCTTAGGTATGCTCCACACCTAAATATCGAGAAGATAAAGGTAAACAAGTTTTTGTTTGGCCTTAAGTTCAACATCCGTGTGAAGGTGAGGATTCTAATGCCTTATATGTTGCATGATGCAGTCTAGAAGGCCCTCATATTTGAGGAAGAGCTGACCAACGGGAGTTAGGGAAGAACTCCTGCAAGACCAACAAGACAGACAACATCAGGTGTGCAATAGAATCATATACCCACAAGACATACATTAGGGTATCTAGATACGTCGATAGGATCCACATTCATGACACCATCATGACTAACACCTTAGCAGAGGAATCCCTATAGAGGACCATAGCATCAATAATAGAGTCACTCGCTGCAGCAATAGTTTAGGCCTGTTCAGCGAAACAGACCATGATTTCAGGTTGGTAGGCCAACAACTTCTACTTCGGGGACCAGGAGCACTGGACCGAATATTAGATGTTGGACATGTGGAGAGACACATTACCAACATGACTATCCATTTGAGAGGGCTAGAGAATCCGAGTCAATAGGACACACTACAATTGGATATTTTGGAAAGGCCCACAGGATTCATGTAGTGGTGAATAATCATTGGGATGGGCACCATTCCACTGTGCTTAATACATTAGGTACAATCATCGACCAAAATTTTAGTATTTTATAGATCCCAGTGCTATAGAGAGATTTATTTCCAGTGTGGCACCGAAAATAATTAAGGTAAAGTCAGTCAAGTAGGATGAGTTTCGGTACGTAGAAATGGATTTGGGTTCCAAACAGAAGGTTAGAGGAAGGGTTATGAACTGTCGCATTAACTTGGGATATTTTGTAATGAAGTCCAAACTATATGTCACGGTCTTAGGATTTGATGATGTCATTATCGATATTGATTGGTTGGAATCGCATGATGGGATACTCAACTGTAATACAAAGTGGTTGAGTTTGACTGATGATGAGGGACACATAAGAGTGATCGTAGGAAGAAACCTTGGAGTGTCCTTGAGGTTCATTCCTTCCCTACAGCTATAGAAGAGAATGCACAAGGGATGCAAGTTATACGCAATCTTGGCGCTAAAATAACAAGGTGAGGTGGAAGGATTGGAAGACCTTCTAGTAGTACAAGCATTTTCATACGTGTTTCTGGAAGAGTTAGCAGGTTTTCCACCCTAAAGAGAATTGGAGTTTACAATTGAATTGAAGCCTGGAACTGAACCAATAGCAAGAACACCTTATCAGATGTTGACACATGAGTTATAGGAGTTTAAAATAAAACTAAAGGAGTTGTTGGACCTAGGAATTATACATCCAAGTGTGTCACCTTGGGGTGCTCTTGTTATTTTGATAAGAAATAAGGATGGGTTGTGGAGACTTTGTATTGACTACTGTCAATTGAACAAGGCAATGATCAAGAACCAGTATCCATTACCAAGAATAGACGTTTTTTTTTATCAAATGAAAGGTGCGAAGGTGTTTTCAAAGATCAACTTGAGATCAGGATATCACCAATTGTGAATTAAGGAGGAATACATTCCTAAGACCACATTCAAGATGAGGTTCGAACATTACAATTTTACCGTTTTACCATTTGGACTGACAAACGCCTTGGGGGTATTCATGAGCTTGATGAATGGGGTGTTTTGTGAATACTTGGACAAGTTTGTTCAAGTATTGATTGATGACATATTGATATATTCTCATATGACAAAAGAACATGACAAATATTTGCACTTAGTACTATAGTGTTTATGAGAAAAAAAATTATAAGGGAAACTATCAAAATGATCTTTTTACCAATCGAGGATTCATTACTTAGGGCATGTTATGTCTAGAGAAGGCATCGTTGTGGACCCAACAAATTTAGAGGCTATTATGGAATGCCATGTGTTGAAGAACATACCGGAAGTACGTATCTTTATGGGTTTAGAAGGATATTATTGATGATTCATCGAAGGTTTTTTGAAGATAGCAAATCCGATCATGGAATTGTAGAAGAAAAAGAAGAAGTTTGTATGGACCGAGAAGTGTGTGGAATCATTTCAAAGGATAAATGGGTTGTTGATGACAACGCTGATACTAAAGGTCCCCGACATGGACAAGGAATTATTGTTATGCACAAACGCATCCAAAGAAGACTTAGGCGGAGTCACGATGCGAGATGGCTAAGTGATCACTTACATCTCAAGGAAATTAAGAAAGCATGAGGAGAACTATGTGACACATGATTTGGAGTTATTAGCCATTGTGTATTCCTTGAGAGAGTGGAGACACTATCTGATTGGATAGAAATTCAAACTAAAAATAGATTACTGTGGATTGCAACACATATTTACGCAGAGTGACTTGAATATGCGACAAAGGTGTTGGTCATAATTTCTTAGAGAATATGATTTTGAGATTGCTTACATAAAAGGAACAGTGAAAAGAGTGTCAGATGCGTTGAGTTGGAGACCATGCATATTCTTGGTGATACCTCTTCAGACGAATCTTCGAGAAACAATTCTAACTATACAGTTCGACGATGACTAGTATAAAGAGGTTAAGGAAAATATCATAAAATACACCATGATGGTACCAAAGTTTGAAGGATATGCATTGGAAAATGACGGATTGATGAATTATAATAACTAGATATATGTACAACCTAGCAAAGAATTGACAAGTTTGATCTTAAATGAATATCATAGAGCAATGTAAATGGCTCATTCTGGAGTCACGAAGATGAGAGAAGACCATAAACCCTTATTATTCTAGAAAGGAATGAAGGCGAACATAGTTAGCTACATGGAGAGATGTCTAGAATGTCAGCAAGTGAAGGTTGAATATAGACATTTGGCAGGATTACTACAACCACATGTTATTCTGGAATCGAAATGGGAGGTCATTTCGATGGACGTTATTGTTGGATTTCCACTGACGGTAAGGAGGCATGACTCTATTTTCTTGGTAGTTGAGACTCTGACGAAGAGTGCACATTTTATCCTTGTGCGTACGATGTACTAGGCACCCAACATAGCTAGAGTTTTTATCAGTGAGATTGTGAGATTACATGGCGTGTCTAAAAGGATAATATCTGATAGAGGAACGGTGTTTACAGGACGTTCTTGCACCAATTTCCAAGAAGCCTTAGGAACACAACTGAACTTTAGTAAAACATATCACCCTGAGACAGACGAGAAGACAGAAAGAACAAACCAAATTTTGGAAGATATGTTGCGTATGGATGTGATGGACCAATAGAAGCATTGGGAATATTTCTTGCCACCGGTAGAGTTTGTGTACAACAAAAACTATCAAAGTACTATTAAGATGGCACCATTTGAGTTTCTTTACAAGTGACCGTGTTAGACACCATTTTGTTGGGATCGATTTGAGGATAAGGTTCTGGTAGAGCCAAAAGAGATCCAATAAATGGAAGGAAAAATGCAATCTATCAGACAAAATATTAAAGAGGCACAAGATCAACAAGAGAGTTATGTTGATGCACATCACGTTGACCGCAATTATGAATTTGGCGACCAAGTTGTCTTGTGGGTGAAACTGCACAAGAGTTTGATCAAGTTTGGAAGGGGTTCTAAAATCTCTCCTAGGTTTGTGGGACCTTTCGAAGTTGTGGAAAGGAAGGGACCCATGGCCTATCGACTATCCTTGCCTGATTCTTTGAGGCGTATGCACAATTTTTTTCATGTATCTGTTTTGAGACATTATGTTAGTGATCCTACACATGTGTTTCACATGAGTTCTTTGCAGGTGTCAGAGGAGGGTGCACTCAAGGCGGAGCCAATACACATTCTATACCATCTCATTCTATAGCTATATTGTCAAACAGTCGATCAGGTCAAGGTCTAGTGGGACAATTATAGTCCACACTCAGCTACCTAGGAGGACGCATATGATATGCGCCAACAATTTCCATATTTATTTGATAGTTTAGACATATAGATCTTGTCAAATGCTTTATTTACTGCATTTTATATACTGTACAAGTTCGGGATGAAGTTTAACACAAGAGGGGGTGTATGTAACATCCCTCTCCTGAGAGCACATGTTATTTACTTATTCTTTGAGGACGCTTGCATGCAAGTGATCCGGTTATAGTACATGATTATTTGTTTCACTTATGGATTCTTATGATGATGTTGATGGATCATGATTTTTATGTTTATATGTGTATTGACATATTCTATTGATGAGTTTTCCCTGAGTGTGTAGGACATTGACAGAGTATGGATGTCGATGGCATCAATGGACATCCTTGGACTCCGGATTGAGTCGGGGAGTGGATTGTATTGGTTTGAGTATTTCATTTATGCATATGTGACATATGATCGATTATATTATGATGATGTATATGGATCGTTGATAGTGTTTTGTTAATGAATGAAGGATGACAAATGCTTGATAATATGAATCATATAAGGAGTAAAGGGGCCATGCACATAGACCAGATATTGAGGGAGAGGTGTGGCAACATCCTTGTCACAACCTACTAGCACTCCCACCATGGTTCAAATTGTACGTTAATGATTACCTAGTTTGAGAGATCCATGATGTCGTGAGGGAAGACTAATACAATCGCTCATAGATATTTCTAAGGGGTGCGCAATAAGGTAGAGTCCTTATTCCTTAGAAGCCCTTAGTCTCTCAAAAGGTTGCCCGAATGGAGTGTTGAATCTAGGGGTTGGACAACTACCAAAACCAGTCAAAGGCGAGTGGCACCCTTGGAGCACAGAGTCTGTCTTGAATGGCACGTCATGGAAATAAAACTTGTGTCAATGAATCTAGGTGGCCTAGAAAACCTTGGGTGAATAATCAAACCTTGTATAATCTATAATCTTTAATCATTGCAGGATTCAATTAATTAAATAAGGATTGAAATTATTAATTTTAAATCCCCATTTGGAAGTCTAAGCCTATTTAAAATTTAAGCCTAAGTCTAAGATTGGTGAAAATACTAAAACTAAAATACAAATTAAATAACATAGGAAAGAGGCAAGTCAATTCAACGAAATAAGAAAAATGAAATAATTCTAAATAATTAATACATCACATGGGTGCAGCAAATACATAATTGGAATTTAAGATTAGAAAGGAATAAAGCATAAAAGAATGTGTATGCATAGAAAGGTATCTAAAGTCTAGTTAACACTAGTCTAACTATAAAAAAATCCTATTTTAACTCAACTCAGTTTTAGAAAGGCCTCAGCCATTAATTGGAAACAAGGGAAATAAAGAGACAACTAGGACTGATTTAAGGAGCACTTCTAGGAAGGGTGAGGGAAATTGAATTTTATTAAAATAAAATGTGGATTTACTTGTGCAAATTGGGGAACGGGTGACAAGTGTAAGGGGGAAATAATTCTAAATTATTTAAATTAAAAAGTGAATTAATTGTGAAAGTGGGGATGACTTATGGGAAAATTCTATAAAACAAATGACTGAGATGAGAAATGGACACAGGTTATGGGTAAAGTTATGTTGTAAACATTTTGACTGGATTTACTTCTGGGAATTTGGATACCCATATTGAGAGGGAGTGGTGGTTCTACATTGTGAGGCAAGCTCAGAGCTAGCATATATTCTGGTTGTGTGCATGGCTCCTTTGCAGGTCGAGGGACTGAGGGGGAAAAGAGTACCCCTAACATTGGCTAGGAGGTACTGGTGAAATATCAATGATTATAAAGAGGGAGGTTGAAAGGAATGCCAGTTGTCGAATATCATCTCCAGGTCATCTTCATCGTCGGTTATGATATTTTATGGATTCTGTAATTGCATTGATTTTTATTGTTTAATCTAGTTGTTATAATTATTGTAGAATGTGTAGAATCATGAAATTGTATAGACTAGCTCCTTGAGGTCTTATCATATATGAAGGAGAGATTTTATAATCGATGTATTTCCATTGCGTAACATGTTGAAAATTTTATGATTGAATAGACTAGAACTTGATGTTTTCATAAAATCTAGAAGTGGATTCCCAACAAAATAAATAGAAAATATGTGCCAATTTTTTCTCCTCCCCCCCAAAATCCAATCGATTTATGTGGGCTCGCGATGGGAAGAAAGGTGGATGTCATTTCTCCTACCATGGTAGAATCTATGTTTGCTTCAAAGGGAGTTTCCAGTGTTAATTTGCAGTCCTAGTACTCTACAACGATAATCTCAAGAAATTTAAAGTTTAGTAATCTCAAGCAAATTTAAAATTATACTGTTGTGCCTTTTAGAATTTCTGGATATGCCCAATACATCAAATCTACAATCTAAGCAAATGGATCTAATCATGAATCCATTATGGTTGTCAGAAATGGGGGAAATTTATATGACAATTATCGCACTCGATTCGTATAATTCATTTTCCTTGTATAATGCAATGGAACAACTACGATATTACCCTTGAATTCTCTACGTTCTTAGCTAAAAAACAATTCCCCGATTTTGTGAAATCTCCTTGCGATATTACCCTTGAATCCTCTGCATTTATATATATATATAAATTTTCTTCTCATTTTTGAAATCACCTTGCAATATTACCCTTGAATCCTCTGCATTTTTATATATAAAAATTTTCCTTGCATTTGTGAAATCGCCTTACGATATTACCCTTGAATCCTCTATGTTTATATATATATATATATATATATATATATATATATATATATATATATAAGTTCCCTGCGTTTGTGTAATCACCCTGAGATATTACCCTTGAATCCTCTGCATTTTTATATATAAAAGGTTCCCTGAGTTTGTGAAATCACCTTGCGATATTACCTTTGAATCCTCTGCGTTTATATATATATATAAAAATTTCCCTACGTTTTCTAAAAGAGCCTTGTGATCTTACCCAAGTATTCTCTGTGTCTTTATTAAAAAAATTCTCTGCTCTTTTCTTAACCTTAATCCACAAATTTGTTGGGGTTCCACTCACCAATATCATTTACTTCCCCTGCGGTTTACTCATCATTGTTTTGGACTTATCCTGTGATTTGCTCAGTGATATTACTAAAGTTATTGAGCCAACTTCATGTAGTTGTATATAGTTATGAAAGGGGGGGTGAGTTTCTCTTATAGTTGGGGCCAATAGGTTGTGGATCCCTTGTCATTTGGATACACAAGGAACAAGCCTTGAGTTCTCTTTTTATGTAATGAGGGTTGGGTCCTTCTTTTAATTGTTTTTAAAAATTTAAAATTAAGTTAGAAATGAATTTAATATATCTATGGCCTAATTAAAGATTGTATGGCCTTGTTAAAGGTCATAATTATTCAATGGTTAGCTCTTAGTTTTCAATCCTTTTAGAAGGATGAAAGAATTAAATTACTAAGGAAACCATCAAGAGGTGTGGTGTAGAACTTGTTTTTGTACATGGTAATCCTTCTCTCGCTAATAAAAAATTCTTCATAGGTCATTCCTTGATTGTTAACAATAGATGGTAATTGCGTCAAATATTTGATATATGTTACTATAGATGGACTCTTGATGATGGCTAATTGCGTCAAATAAATTGATACATGTTAGTGTAGAATGGAATCTTGATGAAATGTTTCATAGATGGCTAATCGTGTTCTTTAACTGATGTATGTTTGTAATAGAATTTGTCGCACCATGAATTTAATGTGATGTATGAAGGTTAAAAGAATGGATTTCTTTTCACCATGAAAATAAAATCGATAATTACCTTTGCACCATGGAATATACCGATGATTAAGTTATTATATTTTGTTGTGCTATCGAATAGATGTTGATGTATAAAGGATTAAGTAATTAGATTTCTTTGCGCTATGGAGTAATGATGATGTATAAATGATTAAGCAATTATATTTCGTTGTGCTATGGAATAATTGTTGATGTATAAATGACTAAGTAAATAGATTCTTTGGCGCCATTGAATTAATGTTGATGTATGATTTCCTAAGTGATTAGATTATTCGCGTGCACTGAAATAATGTTGATGTATGTTTAATTAAGTGATTAGATTACTCTTGCACCATGAATAACTGACGATTAAGATCGATTTATTGTTCTAGTTGATTTCGACATGATGGGATTAGTGCGATTTAGACACCTCCTTGTTCCTTAGAATAGTTGCCAGCTTTGAGACCTTAAATGGTCAAAATCAAGTGGATGAATCTTGGGTTTGAGCATTTCTTATGTGTCCTAGAGGTCCTAACCATGCAGGATAGGTTGGGAAGGTAGATCTCTATTATTCAACGATATGGTTGATCATTAATTATATTTCTTTAGTTGATCTTGTTGTGTTGAATTGCGTCGCTATCATTTATGATTACGTGTTGATCAGGTGTCGTTATCATTTATGTTAATGCGTTGTCTTGCGTTGCTATTGATTTCGATGATGTGTCACTTGCAATGCTTTTAGTTATGATGTCCTTTTTAGGATGCGTTTCTATGAATTATGTATGACGATTCTTCTTTCCTAATGCTTTAAAAAAATTACCTATTGTGCTTCGCTTTTCCTAGTCATAACGAAGGGGTCGTTACACATTTCCTGTCAATGTGCCTATGTGCAACATTGAGTGGAGATTCAGGCATTTACGAACCTCTAACATCAGGCATGTGTTCCTGCGAGTGCAGTTCCTGCTCACCCCCTTGCCACTTTTTCGTCCACGAACTTGGTGCACTCACCCTAAACTATTTAATAATTTTAAATAATTTATCTATACAAACTATTATATATTTATTATTAGTTTTATTAAATAAAATTGTTTTAAAAAATTTCAACAAAATAATTTTTAAAAAATTATTAAATTAAAAAAAAATTAATAGTAAAATATTTATTTTATTTTAAAAAAATATTGAATATTTATAATAAAAATTATATATATATATTTAGATAAATTTTATCAAATATAAATATGTAGATTTAACTTTTCTAATATCATTTATTAAAAATACTAAAAATAACAAATATACCTAATATATAAAATAAAATTAATATGTAATGAAAAAACTAACCATTAAAAAAGAACTACCTACAAAGTTAACAAGATGAATGATATTTTCAAATTTACAAGAGTATCAATAGCATGAGAAAATCCATTACAAAAGTAACAATTACCTTTGGTAGGAGCTACAATATTGTACCAATAGGCTCATAAGAGATGAAATCTTTGATCCATTACAAAAGTAACAATTACCTCTGGTAGGAGTTATAATCTTCAGTCCGTTATTAGAAAAAGATCATGAAGGTTGATTCTAAAAGGATTAATATTAGATTGTTCATCAATATTAGATTGATCAATTGATGGTATTGGTGGATTTATATTGATTACATAACACATGTATTCCCCATCTTCATTATAATGTTAGTCGTCACATTATCAACACAAATTGCCATTGAGTTGAACGTAATGTATGGATAACAATTAAGGAGTTGTGTAGGATTTGGTTATTTTGGTTGAAATTTGATATAAATATGGATGAAATCATAATTTTATGTTGTTTAAATGGATTCAGTGCGTTGAAAAACTCTTATACTTTTGGATTATACAAATTTAACCATTCACAAATTTTCAAATCCAACAATTTCTCGTCAAATTTCAAACAAAATTAAATAGAAAATATATTGAGATAAAAACCAAAACTTTAAACATTTAACCTACCATCAAAATTCAAACCAAATAATGATCCACACCACTTACACAATACCAAATGTATCAATGAGAAGTATAAGAAATCGATGAGAATTGTAGACAAAGAAAACCAAAAAAAAAAGAAAATGAACACAATGTTCTTCTTTGGATGGTTAGTTATAAATCTTTCTTTGTTATGAATGAGACATTCATATTTCCAATTTCCTCATGTCAGCCATTATTATCCATCAAATTAAAAGAAAAAACCCTTTTTCCACAAAGACGAAAAAATATCTTGAGATTACTCATTCGAATAAAGACAGAAGATAAAGAATAAGGCTATAAGAGTTGTGTGCAAGGCACGATGACAAAAAAGTAATGAACTTGACTTTTAGTAAAGTTCCATGCCATCCATTATATCAAGGAAATCCATCGTTCCATGTTCGTTTTTCAAGCAATAGTGATCACATCTACTTTGTGAAGATCAAATGGGATTCAAACTAATAAGTCGATATGTGAAGTCACTGGTTCAAAATGCCTGCTTACCTCATGTGTAGTTTATGAAACATTGTGGGAACACCTGGAGGTTATAATAGTAACTTTTGGATAACACAACCCCATGTCAAATAGTAAGTGTCTGACTTAGTTGTTGATTCTGCCAGTCACAAAAAAAAGACGTGTTAGAGGACTAACCTACTTCACTACTTGAGAAGAGAAGACAAAGTTAAGTTGGGAATCCTATATTTCAATCTATTGGGGATTCTTCAAAACCAAATAGGAAATCAAGGCATTAAGAAATGTTGATCGAATGAATGTATAATATAATCATGGAAAGGTACTGAAATAAATCAATGGTCAATGAATAACTTGGCTACACACCTGGAGGTTATAATAGTAATTGTCGGATAACACAAACCCATGTCAAACAGTACATGGCAGACACAAAAAAAAGATTGGTTAGAGGACTAACCTACTTCACTACTTGAGCATAGAAGACAAATTTAATTTGGGCATCCTATATTTCAATTTGTTGGGGCTTCTTCAAAACCAAATAGGAAATCAAGGCATTAAGAAATGTTTCTCAAATGAATGTATCATATAATCATGGAAATGTATTGAAATAAATCAATGGCCAGTGAATAACTTGGCTGCACACCTGGAGGTTATAATAGTAACTGTTGGATAACACAACCCACTACTACATATGGGTGGATTATTCCACGAAAATTTTCCACGCTTCCACTAGTTTCATATTTTTTTTAAACAAGGCGGGATTTTCGTCTCTATTGCCACGAAAGTTCGTCGCAATATTGACGAAAATCTTAATTTAACCTAATCAGGATTTTCGTCGCTATAGTGACAAACTTTCGTGGCAATAGCGACGAAAATTTTGTTTATCTCATTGCTCGGTATTAACAGCTAGTTGACTATTTTATCTATATATACGTGACTTTAAGAGACTTTGTGACACAATTGCTATAGTTGCGACACTGTTCTTGGCTTTTGTTTGAGATGTTTATTTTTTCCATCACCCACCAGTTGAACAAATCCAATTCTTGATCTACATAGCTCAGATTTTGAACTTGCAAGGTTAGTATGTTATTTTTTATTGATGTACTCATTTAACTTGTAATTTTTTTTTCAAATGTCCAAATTGCATTTAGCTTATTTTTTCCTTGA
>ML779241.1:1009017-1035950 GCA_009831015.1 Picea engelmannii | reverse complement strand
AGATATCAATATGTCAACTGGTACGCGACCTGTAAGTAGTGCAGCCCGCGTGTGCACGTGCCCTGGCTCACTACAGCCTGCGTGTGAACGTAGCCAATGTATAATGGAACAAACATATGCTTTTGAGCAACATGCCCAGATCCTCTGCAACCTGCAATCACTTTCTCTTCTATCTTCAACTGTCCAAACTGACCCACAACCAGTCAAAACACATCCAAGCTCTCCAATAGCTTGCTCATGCTCCACATCAAATCAATATGAATGTTATCTCAATCATGTACAAATTACTAGTATACCATAGCAATCATGTCACTACTGAATCACAAGAGTTCTTCTCACTCCATCAACCAAATCAACCAAATTGAACCACATCATAGAATCCATACCAAGAATGCCCTAAGAATTCACAACATATCAAGCAATAGTATCTATCAAGACAATAATGTAACCATACCAGTGTCTGAGTGATAGATCTAAGGCCATAGAATGCAGATCTGGAACTTGCTTCATCATCCAAGAGCTTGGCACCAACTCAAACACAAATCTCCATGATTTTATTGAGTCCACACTCCCTATACACAGTCAGCTCGCATGTACACTCACCCTATACACAGCCAACCCGCGTGTGTACGCACCCTATACACAGACAACCCGCGTGTACATCAGAAAATAGGGTTTTCTGTGACTCTGAGACTTTTGTTTTCAAGATCTCCGACATTGCCGAAACTTTGATGCATCTATGAGATCCTCCTCTCGCTCTCTTCCTCATAATAGATCTTCAATCATGCTCAAGATTTCCACACCATTAATATTCTCTCACAAGAAGATCTCCATCAATACTCCAAAAGATATTACCAAGAAGCTCTCCATTGATCCACAAAGGATTCTCACTCAAAATGTACTTTTTACAAGAGATCCTATATTCTTATTTATACTTTCATATTCTAGGTCACTTAACCCATTTTTAGGTTACTTAACCCATTTCTAAGTCACTTAACCTATTTTCCTTATTTTAGGGTTACCCACTTTCCATGAATAGAAAATTCTCCAACACTTTATCATTTAAATATTCCTTCTTGCTTTTGTCACTTCATTTAAATAATCTTTCTTGATTTTGTCACTTTACTTTATCATTTAAATAATGATTTCTTCTTTTCAAGCACTTTTACTTCTTTGACCTTGGGGGCTTCAAGCCTTCATATGGGGGTCCTCCAACTTCATAAGGCCATAACTCTCAAACCGTGAGGAGTTATGTGACATTCCACATACCATCGGAAATGGCATGACAAGCACTATCCATCTAGGATAGTTTCACCAACAACTTCATTGATCTTCATCTCATTATTCCACATGCAAGCTTGGGTCCTCCAAGCATTCTTTTAGGATAACTCATTCCATAAAGTGTCTTCTCGTGAGGGCTTTCACCATAAGGGGACCACTTTGGAGTTCATCTATTTGTGCACATTATCAACCATGATAAGACAATAATGATTCATCTTTGCATTGATTGGTTTCCACTTGGACATATAACATTCTCATCAAGGGCATCATATCAATCAACTACTTGACATCAATTATTGACATCAATCAAACCAAACCATTTACATCAATGACATATGATCCAACAATCTCCCAAGTAATCAAACCATTGGCATCGATGACAACATGATCCAACACATAACACATCTTATCAATATCTCATAAGGTCCCATATTGTAGAGTTGTCCAGCTATAAGTGAAAAGTCTGTAGCACGCACTACTAGCTATTTCTTCTAAGGAATTGTATACTCACTATGTTCCATTCCTGTTGAAAGGAACTTGATTATTTATGCGAAGTGGTCATCAATATTTATAATGGCCATAATTTGTGCATCCGACAGTGTATCCTCCAAACTAGTGGGCTCTTCTCCATGTTCCAACCTTGACAAGTGGTCAGGACCTTTGTTCATTCTTCCTAACTTTACTATGATATCAAAGTCATATTCCTGAAATAGCAGAAGCCATATGCATATTCTCCCCCTCAACACTGTCTTGTTGAATAGGTATTTCAGCGTGGAGTGATCAGTAAACATTTTAAAGTGTCCTCCAAATAATTAGTGGCGAAATTTCTGTAGCGCATACACCATGGCTAACCCCTCTTGCTCGGTAGTGGTGTAATTGATCTCAGCAGTTGATAGATTTTTGCTGGAAAAGGCTAACGGATGGTCAGTATCTTCGTCCCTAGGTTGTGCTAACATTGCTCCTAAAGCAATAGAAGACGCATCGACATGCACATGAAACTCCTTGTTCCAATCTGGAAAAACCAGAATAGGCGCAGTAACCATTTTTTGTTTCAGTGTGTCATCTATGTTGGCACTCTTCTATCCAACTAAACTGACAGTATTTCTTCAAAAGCTTCTCCATGGGTGTTGTGGCATATCCTTTAATGAAGTTAATGTAGTATCCAGTATGCCCCAGCGAAGTGCACAGTTGTTTGATTGAAGTAGGAGGGGGTCGATCAACTATAATGGTAATTTTAGATGGATCGACCAACAATCCCTGCTTGCATACAATTTGACCTAACAACACTCCAAATGGTGAGAAGAAGATGCATTTATTCATATTCAAGGCAATTTGACACTGCCTTCATTTGTCCAACATTAGCCTTAGACATCCAATATGATTTTTCAATAAACTAAAAACTGTCCAATCATCAAAATATGCTTCTAGAAATTTATGCAAAAAATCCTTGAATGATTCGACCACCAACCTAGAAAATATGTCTAGGGAATTCTTCAATCCAAATGGCATCACTGTACACTGATAGGACCCCCATTCTGCTACAAATGTGGTCTTATGGATATCTTCCTTGGCAATCTGGATTTGATGATATCTTGAAAATCCATCTATAAAAGAAAACTATACTTCTTAGCCTCCCACATTATCTAACACTTCGTCAGTGAATGGCGTAGGGAAGAGGTCATACAAACAGACATCATTTAGCTTCTTAAGATCTACATATATCTTGATCTCTCCTGTCGTCTTGTCTTTCACCACCATAAGGATAATCCATTATGATTCTTCCACAGGTTCTATAATCCCAGCTTCCAACATTCTGTCGAGCTCAATCTTAACTTTCTCCTTATATTTCTGGTTCAGTCTGTAGGGTCTGTTGGAGCCGCCTTTGTTTTTAAACCCATCACAATTTTATTTTCATGCTTGAAATCTAAAGATGGTTTTCCTTTCCCTCCGAAGAGATCGATGATCTCTAAGAGTTTGATCACGCAAGCAGCTACAGTTTTTTCACTCTCGAAGCAAGTCCTGCATTTCGTAAGAATGTTCCCTATTTTTGCCCTACTTCGAAATCTCGCAGATCGGATATTATAAATTATGATTTCACACGTCCCGAGTCATGAAACGACGAAGTCATTGTAAATTTTCACTCAAGACAGTGACCAGGGTAGAATGTTTTAACTCATGATTTGACGTCGTCGGGGTTTCGTGCCTCGGCGTTCGCCAAACTAACTTTTTCACTTTTACAGCCCCGAGAGCCGAGAACACGAGGCCCCTTCGAGATAACCCTGGTCAAGGATCAAAGTCAAAAGGGGCTAACGTTGGTTAAACTTTGTTCTCGGCATTTCGCCACTCGGCACTATCTTTTTGAAAGTTACGGTGTCTAAAGCCCCGAACTCACGAAGTCATGAGGTAATTATAACATGATTAATTAATCGCCTAATACAAAATTTTCTTCCCCTTAATTGAGTCTTAATTATCGCAATCTCGCGGTTTCGCAACTCGGCTTACTATTCACCTAGAAACTTGTCTTTGAAGTTTCGAGTTGCGATATGGTGAATAAAATGATTATAAAATTAATTATGCCCCAAATTGTGATTACCGTTAATTAAGCCAAGTCGGTCCTCGCGATCTCGCGAGTTGGAGCCTCAAAGTCTTAAAAGGAAATTCACGATGTAACGAACGACGAGAAGTTGATTAATGTTGGTAATATTTGATTGATCAAGCTAAAGAAAGATATATCCCGCACCTTGAGGCTTGCACATTTCCCGAGATAGCCATTTCTCTCCATACTTCGACTAACTATCAAACCGCCAAAAAATTTATGACATTTATGGAGAAATAGGGTAAATCTACGCATATAAGATCGGATTTTATGCAATGAATTTATTTCTAATTACGATTTGACAGGTTATTTTGAAAAGTAACGAGTTTTCAAATATATATAAGAGTCTCTTTTCATTATAACAAAGGCATTTTCATAAGCACACAGAGCTCATCAATTCCGAGTAAACTAATTTCTTCATGTATACGCAGTTCTATCGCAGAAGAGAGAAAACGCAAGCTTCATCTATGGCCCCGCAGAAAGCAGCAAAGGTGAACCTTGAGGTCGCAGGACAAGGCTCGGATAACGTCTCCGATACTTTGCCCCGAAGTRTCGATTCAGTCCCAAACTGGTCATTTGTTTCAAACATTCTGCAGTCACAATTGGTAGATTATTCAGATGACTCCGACGGAAATGAAAAGCACGATCTCAACACCAAATATAAGATAKTCGTCCAATCCATTATGCACAGAATAGAAGCTAGACCGCGGTTGCTCCCATTTTATGACATGATCCGATGGGCGTTGGATCACGTGGACATACCGACCAAGACTATCATGAACGAACAACGAGTCACTATCGGGACTTTTAGACCAGAGCATATACAAACCATGTATAAGCTCCCGACGACGTCTGACTACACATACAACGCCGAGTTCCTGGAGGAATTCAAAGAGAAGGAGTGCATCCAGTATGATAAAACCATGCCAGGTTTGATAAAGGATTGGGTTTCGCGCGCCGTGAAGTTCAAGACTAATGACCAAGGTGTTTATTCAATTGCCTCGTTGGAGCCACAGTATAAATATGTGGCCATGTTGACCTGTCTACTATATGGGAGAGAGGATACATCTCATTTTCTCCTTGCATGGGTACCTCTAATGTTTTGGGCCACAAAAGGTTTCTCTTTTAATTGGGCAAAGATTATGTCGGATAGTTTGATCGATCAGGTCACAGAGTATTGGAAACAGAAGGAAAGTGAGAGGCCGTCCTCATTCTTCATGTCAGCATATATCGTGGATGCAATATGTTCCATGACACCTTTCCCATTGATGAGCTGGGCTTGGACTCCAACCCAAGAGAAACCCATACATGTATACCATGACAAACTATGGGAGAACAAAGCAGAAAAGTTTGCATATGAAATTTTTAACTAGGTGAGGGTGCCCCTGCATATCGCCATTTTTGGGCACCCACCACCTCGTATATCGGACAACATTGCAGAAAATTTGAGCAGCATAGCGGATTGGTACGTGGAGGCAGAGTTCTCGTACTTCAGAGTTTTTGGGGCTTCCATTCCCCCTCATGCACTTCCACTATTCATTCCCGACAAGATGGCTTGTCGCGAGGTCGCCCGACAGACGGTAATTGGTGGAGTGAGTAAAGAACTCAAAGGTTACTCAAAGAAGGTATGGCCTTCTTTTCCCATTCGGATGAATTCTTATTCTTTGTTGGAATTCGGGCATGCCAAAGCCAAGGTTGCAGCCCTGGAAGACCTAAGTTTGGTCTCCATCGAATATAAGAAACATGATCCACAGAGGGTGGTGAGCAACCATTTAGCTAATTGTGGGCTCAAGAGGTTTGAGCATGAAAATTCACCCTCAGATGATGTGTTCCGAGGGGCAAGGTCATATGAAGAGGTCCTAGCTCAGATCCAATCCTTAGCACCCGAAGACACAGCCTCTGTATTGAGATTCCAGGAACACAAACGAAGATGTCTCCCCACTGTGTTGGGAGGTGGGAGTCCAAATGTTTCTGAGGTGAAACAAAAGGGCACTGAAGGTTCTGAAGATACAATTCCTAAACTTGGAGAACAACAGGAGGGGGAACAAATGAGGAATCTCGAAGCGGAGGTAAAGACCCCAGACCCGCCAAGGAAACAGAATTCGGAGGCCGAGGTAAAGACTCCGGACCCTTCAAGGAAACAAAATTCGGAGACCAAGACAAAGACTCCAGGACCGACAAAGAAGAAGAATCCTGTCGATACTCCAAAAGAATCGGCAAAACAAATCGGAGATCCCATCACCTTGGTCACACCCTTGCAGTCGATGCAGGGTAGTGTCGGCGAGGAATGGATATTTAATGAGGAACTGAGGCCCATAAGAGCAGAAGAACTCCCTCCAAATGAGTTCTTCTTTGATAAGAAGAGGAAGGTTGTAGTGAAAAGAGAGTTCTATCAGGAGGGAGAATCGTCTGCTAAGAAGTTCAAGGTCATGACCGATGGAAAAAATAAAAAGAATGAGCAATTCACCACTGAGATCGCAGGGACGCTAGGAGCGTATGCATCGACAAATCAATTTTCGGTCAGACTTTTAAAGAACCAACTTAAAAGGAAAAATCGCCTGATCAGGACTCTCGAGGCCAGATTGGCCTCGGCCACGGAAAATGCTAAAGGCCAGGTGAGCGTGGAGATGGAACTGGCCCGACTGGATGATAAAAATGAGATAAAGGTGATTAAAACCAAGCTCGAGCAAGAAAATCTAGTGGTTCGAGACGGTCGGATACTGGCGGGCCAATAGAGGACTATGATTGCAGAACTGCAGGCTCAGGTAGAGAATGCCGAAAGCAGGACGATCGACGTCGAGAGGTTTAAATCCCGAGCGATTGAGATTCGGAACAAAATCTTTTCTGCGCAACAGAATTTCCTCTCCAAAGTGGGAGTGATCCGAGAGAATTGTTTGTTGATGAATCGGGTTTCCAAGAACCTGACTGTCAGAGAAAGAGATGCAGAAGTGGCTCGGGTCGCCTTCCAGGAGGTGGTGATAGCCATGAATAACAGAGTTTCGGTGGGTCCTCCCAGACTCACCATCCCAGAACAAACCAGAGGTAATATTCTCCTGAAGGATTGGGAGAACAACATTACCCTAGGCAAGGAGCAAGCCCAAAAGGTAACCAATTCATTAGAAGAAGCCTTCAATTCTATAGACGACGAGCTATTGGGTATAGACAGTGGAGGCGATGCAGAAACATTGATACAAATGAATGTGGAACAGATCTCTCTGGATATAAAAGAGAAGGATGAGAGAAATTCGGCCGATATCTCTCGGATAGATATGGTGGACATGGCCTGAGTTGATAAGCACATGATCTAGCCCAACACGCAACTAAGTGCCCTCGACATCATCGATGCACAAATGGGAGACAAGCTATAGCAGTTAGCCCGTGAATGTTTCTTCGCAGAGGCCAGCTGTCAAGCGGAGCCTTCATGGCTCATATATCAACTGGTGGAAAGATGTATTGCCTGCATAGAATCTGCACGAAGACGAGCACCTGGCACTAAGTGAAGATAGAGTGGGGAAAATGGAGCGATTGCTCTCCCTTCTGTCATAACTGAAGTTTTGCGACTATTGAGATTCTGCCTGCTTTGTGAAAATTGTATAAATATACCCCAGAGAGAAATAAACAAGGCTGGACCCTTTTTGAGTTATTTGTAATAGAGTTTTTACATTGAGAGTTAATACAAGCAGATCTGGAGATTCTCAATTCCGTCACTTTTGTATCGCAAGTTTGCTTCCTTGTATCTCATTTTTACATTTCAATTCATATTCATAATTGATGTGCTTTGTTGTAATTTAGTACGACCACTACTATAACGAATGAATTTGGGTTTTCTGTAATTTTTTATTGCCTTTCCTCTACACCAGCTATTAGCTGTGTAAGACCAATCTGCAGTTTCGGAATTCTACATATATTCTTTGTTACATTGGTTATTTTCTAACATATTTTCCTCTCCCGTTTATGTCGTGATTTTTCCACTGGTTGGAACTTTAATTTGTAAATGGCTCAATGTTTTTCTCTCATCTCACCCCTTTTTTGAAAATATGATATAGTTACGGGAACGAGCCTTAGATTTGCATCTATATGTTATTTATGCAACTGTAAGTTCTCTTTTATAAGATCAAACTGAGACAGCACTTAATCTTTCCTAAAAGTCTTTTATATATTTAATGTTCCCCCATGACAGTCCCTATACCAACTCAACCTAACATCGAACCTGGATTATTGAACCAAACACACATCGCCCTAAACCTTTTCAACACTATCCTTAAAACAACAACTAACCGGGTCGAACTTGAACAATCATGGGCAGCCATTGAACGAGATATAAATATTCAGGAACAGTTCAAATCCAGACAACCCCAACGAAGAAATATCCCTTAGTTTCTTTCTCCGAAGGTTGACTCCCTCCCTTCTCCATATCCTAACCACTTTCGGATGCCTTGACACTGTACTTTTGAGCCTTAAGTACAGACTCAGGAACAACATATTTCTGGCGTCGTTGTTGGGTAACGAAGTTACGAAATCCTTTTCCCTAGGAAAACGACATTTTCTTTTCATTGAAAGTGTTACCCTTTGATAGTGAACAAAGAGTACACACCTTTTGAGGATTTTTATCTTTCACTTGGTGACTCCACGAAAAAATACACTGGCATTCGTTCGAAGGAATACCAGACAAAACCCGGATGGTGAGAAGATTACGTCCGTTACCGATCCCGAAAAAATTCTAAAGGCGAGGGGATCTTTTAAGCCTACCGCCCCTGTTTACCAACTTTAAATCCCATCACCGAAGGATGAGAGTCCTTCCAAACCCTCAACATCACTCAGTCCTTGCATTCCTTATCCTTCCTCACCAGAATTTCCTCTTCGCGAAGAAAATAAGGATTCCCTCTTTGTTTTCCAAAACCCCCTGTATAACTCCCCACAAACAATGGTGGCAGCTGCTGGAGGAGGAGGTGGAGGGTTTATAGGAGGGGGTGGAGGGTTTATCGGAGGAGGAGGGGGAGGAGTCCCTCTAGGAGGAGGTGGAGGTGCCCCTCTAGGAGGAGGTGGAGGTAAAGGGCCTCCACCCCCTCCCAGAGTTTTCGCGAAAGTCGCAGCCAGATACACCCCATTAGTATTTCCCGTCCCCCTACACAATCTTCCAAAAAATTACATAAACAATTTACCAAAATTCATCGGAGAGGGGGATCTGACAACAACCGAACATATTAATTTTTTCAACCAATTCGCAGATGTCTTTGGCATCGAACACGAGGATGTCTATTCGAGACTACTTGTCCAAACTTTCGAAGGTCAGGTCCAAACTTGGTTTCGGAGCCTACCCACAGCCTCTATCCCATCATATGACACTTTGGAAGATTCTTTCCTCAGACAATGGGGAGAGTGGAAAGAACATCTCTATTATCTAACCGAATTTGGGGCTCTGAAAAAAAAAGAACTCAGAAACAGTCTTGGAATTCATCCAGAGATTCAATAAACTGTACAATAAAATCCCAGCTGAAGTCAAACCTTCTCAACCCGCGGCCAAAGTGACTTTTGCCGGAGCTTTTGAGCCATATTTCGCACTACTTCTACGAGAACAAAAGGGAGACACTTTAAACCATATGCAGGATGATGCGGTAGAGATAGAATCCAATATGATGGCTTCAGGTAAACTTAAGGCTAGAGTAGAGACTGGAAACCGAGAAACCAAGCATTTCAGAGAACAAGCAGGTCCTTTAGGGTCTAATAGATCCTCAGATGATAGAGTGGACGATATGGCAAGAGTGATTAAAGAATTGTCAAATAAAATAGCCCGAATGGAACTCGAACAGGCTAAGGCTGATTCTTACCCTAAAAAAGATTTCAGGAAAACCCAAAACCCTCCTAATCAACAAAGACAAATAAAAAAAGAGGATCAAAAAATACAAGCTCCCTTGAAGAATGAAAAAATTGTAGGAGTTAATGATTTTCAAGACTTCGAGGATTCAGATAATGATGTTACAAACTTCGGTGATGATTGTAGTCAACCATATTTGACTCACGAGGACTACAAAAAATATCTAAATACTCCAGAGAAGTCAAATGAGAGTGAGGAGGGTGATCACACCGAGAGCTGTGACTCTAAATCAGAAACTGAGATAATGATGGCTGATCTCCAACCAAAGTACAATCTAAGGTCAAAAAATAATCCCACCTCCGTAACTCAACCCAAAAATATCCTTCAAAGAGGCCAAACTTATGAGCCTCCTTCGGACGACACCCCACTACCAAACAAAAAAACTAGGAGAGTAAGCACTCAGGATTCCGAGGTGGAAAAAGTTGGAACTCAGACTCAGGAAACCGCACCCGTAAGTAATGCTACGTCTTCAACTAGGGTCATGAATGATAAATCTGTCCAGACAAATAATTCAGGAAGGAAAAATTCGGAAGTCTCCACCGAAGAAACAGACAAGGTGAGTGGAGCCTTCAGTTTTGAAAATGAGTTAAACAAAATTAAGATACCAATCCCTTTGGTGGAATTAGCGAAAAACCCCATTTATCGCAAACAAATTACCAAAATGATAGGTGTCTCTGATCTAGAAAGCCAGTCCGATGTCATAAACTTGGAAGATGATAGACCAAACATCACTTTTGGTCCCCATTTTGAAGGGTCTAAAGATAACATCGCTCCTTTTTATATCACCCTGAACATACATGACCAGTTGTTGCATAATTGTATGTTAGACTCCGGAGCTTCTCATAATGTTATGCCCAAGATTATAATGAAGAAGTTGGGTCTCCAAATAACAAGACCTTATGGAAACCTGTACTCTTTTGATTCGAGGAAGGTTAAATGCATGGGGATGATAAAGGATCTGGTAGTTACCCTGGCACAGGTCCCTGTTAAGAGTATCCTGATGGATGTGGTTATCGCCGATATTCCCCCTAAATATGGCATGCTATTATCTAGGTCATGGGGAGCCAAGTTGGGGGGTTCTCTTCAGTTAGACATGACTTATACCACAATCCCTGTGTTCGGTGTCCAGTTCACTCATTTATATAGAGAAACCATATTAGCGTATACGGTCAATGACCCTCAAAACCCACACAACTTTCCCCATTTACATTGCAGACCAAGATTTGGGAAATTGCATCCTATCTTTTGACGATGGTCTCGATGTTTGCCTGGGGGAAATTGATACAAAACAAGAAGAGGCGAACCTCATAACAAAAGAGCTGTGTAGTACTGGTGTTTGGAAGATTTATTTTGATGGTGCTTTGTCTTCTGAAGGGGCAGGTGCTAGAGTGCTTTTGGTGGCACTTGAAGGTAAGTTCATTGTTCCCTTCTCTTACCGTTTACAATGGGACATAGATTACACAAACAACGTGTACGAGTATGAAGCATTGATTTTGGGATTAGAGGCTGCCAAAAAGATAAATATAAAAAAATTGGAGGTGTATGGCGATGCCGAATTGATAATAAAACAAGTGAACCGACAGTACCAAGCCAGGCATCCCAGACTAAGAGCGTATAGAAATTGTGCTTGGGATCTCATGGAGAATTTTTTCTCATCTGTAAATATCCATTTTGTCCCTCGCGCGGAGAATCTGCATGCTGATACATTGGCAAAGGCAGCTTCAACTTTCTCTCCTCCCACGACCCTCAAACTAAAGTATCACATCGAAATCAGATACAAACCCTCCATACCAAATAATATCCGACACTGGCAAGTCTTTGAAGATGATGAACAAATTAAGAAATTCCTTACAGCAGTAGGTGAATTCTCAGAGACTCATGCTGACCAAGAAAATCAGAACGAATCGATGTGGATCATGCAAGAAGGAGAGGAACTTGAAACCTTCCGAGAAAAGATTGCAGATCACCGGGTGTTGAACCTTAAAAGTAATCATATCCCAAAAGGCTTAATTCCTTTAGAGAGAATTTTTAACCAAAGCGACGTACCTGTGAAATCTACTTTGCAGCCCCAACCAGAAGAAGTGGAGGACTATGATATAGGAACTGAAAAAGAGTCCAGGGTAGTAAAGATATCCAAGTTCCTCCCTCCTCAAGTAAAGGTCAAGTATAGAGAATTACTCAGACAATATAAAGATGTTTTCGCCTGGTCCTATGATGAATTGAAAACGTGTGACACTTCCATTATTGATCATAGGATACCTTTGAAGCCTGGGGTAAAACTGTTTAGGCAAAAGCTTATGCAAATTAACCCCATTCTGTTACCCGTGATAGAAAAGGAAGTTAAAAAACTCTTGGACGTGAAAATAATTGTACCTCTGAGGTATTCAGACTGGGTAGCTAACTTGGTACCAGTCAGAAAAAAGAACGGGGAAATCAGGCTATGTGTTGATTTCCAGAACTTAAACAAGTCGTCTCTCAAGGACAATTAACCGTTGCCCAAGATGGACCATGTTTTAGAAAAGGTTGTTGGAGCTAATCGAATGTCAATGATAGATGGTTTCTCTGGTTACAATCAGATCGCTATGAATGAACAAGACAGGGAAAAAACTACCTTCACCATGCCTTGGGGTACTTTCATGTATGACAAAATGCCTTTTGGTTTGATGAATGTAGAGGCCACTTTCCAATGAGCTATGGACATCGCTTTTGTGGGAGAAAGGTACAAGTTCATAGTCATTTACCTTGATGATCTGACGGTTTTTTCTAAAACTGACGAAGAACATTTGATGCATCTAAGACAGACATTCGAAAAGTGCCGCAGGTTTGGTCTATCCCTGAATCCAAAGAAATCACATTTCGCTATGTGGGAAGGTAAGATTCTGGGCCATGTCGTATCTAAAGAGGGAATCAAAATTTATCCTAAGAGGATTGAAGCGATAGATACTATCACTATCCCTAGAAATATAAAAGAAATTCAATCATTCTTAGGAAAGATAAATTTTCTACGACGGTTCATTCCAAATTTCGCTGAGATTGTCAAACTAATTACAGGAATGTTGAAGAAGGATAGAGGGGTAAACTGGACCACCAAGGCCAAGGCGTCGTTCACGCATATTAAAAAAGTCATAAGAGAGGCACCTATGTTAGCAAGTATGGATTATCTGAAAGATTTTCTCATCTTTTCTTTTGCTTCTGAACATACCATCGTCACGGTACTCTTGCAGAAAAATGAAGAAGGTTTTGAACAGCCGATAGCGTTTTTCAGCAAAAGCCTCAGAGATGCAGAACTGAAATATGACATAATGGAAAAACAAGCATACGCAATGGTAAAAGCATTGAAATCATTTAGGACCTATGTGCTACATTAAAAAATAATCGCGTATGTGCCCACCAGTTCTGTAAAAGACATATTGGTACAGCCGGACAGTGACGGAAAACGAGGGCGATGGCTCGCTAAAATACAAGAATTCAATCTGGAGGTTAAGCCGACTAAATTGATAAAGGGGCAGGGTCTGGCCAAACTCTTGGCTAAGTCGAATCTTAGAGCTCTTGATATTAATTGCCTGTAAGAAGAAGATGGAGATACACACCCGCACGAGATGGATGACCAAATAGATCCAACTAAGGTCGAGGAAAAGTTCACATCGTCAGACTGGTATAAAGACATAGTATTCTACTTGTTAAACCTGAAATGCCTAGATGGACTATCACCAGCCAAATGTAGAACTTTAAAACTCCATGCTGTAAAATATTGCATCGCCGGAAATTAGCTATACTGGAAGGATCCACTCGGGTTCCTGCTAGTCTGTTTGGTTGAGTCGGAAACTCCATGGGTTATAGAGGAATTTCATGAAGGAGTTTGTGGAGGACACCATGCATGGAGAGCCACAGCCTACAAGATCTTGAGGGCTGGATACTATTGGCCGAAACTATTTTCAGACGTCAATACCAAAGTACGTGCGTGCAACCCTTGTCAAATATTCGTTGGTAAACAGAAACTCCCTACACTGCCACTCGTTCTAGTCAAAGCTGAAGCTCCATTTCAACAATGGGGTCTAGACTTCATAGGGGAAATTAATCCTCATTCCAGTGCTCAGCATAAGTGGATCCTAACAGCTACAGATTATTTTACCAAATGGGTGGAATCCATTCCAACCAAAAGGGCAACAGACTCAGTGGTGATCGATTTCTTGGAGGATAACATCTTGTCAAGATTCGGGTGTCCCCGACAGATAGTCACCGATAACGCCCAGGCTTTCAAATCTATGGCTATGATCAGCTTCTGCCAGAAGTATAATATTGTTCTCGGCCATTCTACTTCATATTACCCCTAGGGGAATGGATTGGCCGAATCATCTAACAAGAGCCTGGTGAACATAATCAAGAAAGTACTGGATGAAAATAAAAGGTCTTGGCATGTGCACTTGAAATATGCATTATGGGCGAACCGCATCAGCACTAAGAGGTCTATCAGAATTTCGTCGTTTCAAATGGTCTATGGGACAAAGGCGGTACTACCTATAAACTTGGTGCTGCCAGTGATGAAGCTATGGCAGAATCAAAACGAATAACCCAATCATGTAACCAGGATAATTAACCAGCTAATCGAGGTTCAACAACATAGAGTTGAGGTCGATGAAAAAATGCAGAAGTACCAGGATGAGATGAAAGAATTGTTCGATCTCAAGGCAAAGGACCGGGAATTCCTTCCAGGTGACTTAGTACTAAGATGGGATGCAAGGAAAGAGGAAGTTGCGAAGCATGGTGAATTTGACCACCTCTGGTATGGACCATTCAGGGTCTCGGTTCCAGAAGGAAAAAATTCCTTTCTGCTGGAAAACATTGACGGAGAAGTCCTCAGCGCCCCTGTCAATGGGCGATATCTGAAACATTACATGACATAACAGTCGCCATTTAAAAAAAAAAAAAAAGAAGGATTTATTGTGTACATACATGCATTTTTAAAACATTACCCTTTTGACTTTCTGTTTTCTTCCATTCATAGTTTTTAGACATATTCCTAATAAAGTTAGTATTTTCTTTTACAAGATTCAGCAGCTCGCAAAGATAGCAGGAAGAGTAATTCGCAAGGTGGTGTCAGGAATAGATCGGCATGAAATAGGTGATATCTAAAAGTAGCTTCATACTGCACAGTGAAAAGGTAAAGGTGAGCTTTCTCAATACACATGTTATGAAAGACTGTTAAAGTAAACCAAGGTAATGTCATTCAAACTACACTATCGGCTAAAGTGTTAGATAACAGTATTATTGCGTGGCTTGGTAACCTTTGATTTAAAATGATTTGAATGACACACTAAAACTAAGAACAGTCAGTCGAAAGTAACCATCCCCCAAGACATCTACCAGAGTCAGTCTCGAATTGTTTTGATTTTATGTATTTTCAATCAATAAATTATCGCCCTTTATCCTGCCTGTTTTCGGGTCTAACTTTTGACAAGCTGCCATCTTTTCATTTCATTACGAAGGAATAAAAGTTTCGTTTTAGCCTCCTGAGTCTCAAAATAGACTGTGAAAATAAAGCGGGTCTCCACAACTACTTGATCCCCTACTAAGCGAAGGAACGTTTAGAGCGATCCTAACTTTCCTAGGTTTTTCAACAGCATCGAAAGAATCGAAGCTTGCTCAAATAGGGTGCCCCTTAATAAAATTATTATCCCTGTCTCCCTAAGAACGAAGGTGTTGTGAAGGTCAAGGGAAGATTGGTACCGAGTAATCAAAGCAAGTTGACAGACCTCTGATGCAAAATATTACACAGATATCAGCCCTGATACAAACTGATTGCCCCCATCTTTGCACTCAAAAAATAAATTATAAGATAGGTGGTGAAAGGAAATTCAAAAATGATTGCCCCCACCTAGTCTAGGAAGACGATGAAAGGAAATTCATAAATGATTGCCCTCGTCTTAGAATTTAAATGCATAAATATTTTCCGAAGTGGTGAAAGGAAATTCAGTAAAAGGGGCCAGATAACTTCACCGGGGTACTGAACAGACTCGCTGGCAGTGAAGCAATGTCTGAGATATCTGTAAGGCTGTTATACGTGAATATCATTCTACTCTGGTGACCTATGCTTTCTAAAAACCTGATCCACATCCCAAATTCGAACGGGACTTCTCGATTAAAGAACATATAATCTCATTCTTTTGATGCAAGCCGAGAGCCACAAGATCTATTGGGTCTCCTAGGGTCGTTTCAACTGTCTTAAAACATACCTAAAGTTAGTAGTGGGAAAGGGAAAATTGTGAAAGAGACTACAGCTGTGTTGAAAAGGGTATCTGATTTTGAAAAAAGCTTCTCGAGGTAAAGAATGGAGTCTTTTCCCCCCTTCGATCATTTTTCCTTGAAATTTTTCCGCATGATTGAGTTTTCGACTCCATTTACCCAATATTGGCACATCGTCTACTATTCTTCCCGCCTCACAGGAAGGCGGGATCCCTAGTTGGAGCCTATGTTGGAGCCGCCTTTGTTTTTAAACCCGTCACAATTTTATTTTCATGCTTGAAATCTAAATATGGTTTTCCTTTCTCTCCGAAGAGATCGATGATCTCTAAGAGTTTGATCACGCAAGCAACTATAGTTTTTTCACTCTCGAAGCAAGTCTTGCATTTCGTAAGAATGTTCCCTATTTTTTCCCTACTTCGGAATCTCGCAGATCGGATACTATAAATTATGATTTCACACGTCCCGAGTCACGAAACGGCGAAGTCATTTTAAATTTTCACTCAAGACAGTGACTAGGGTAGAATCTTTTAACTCATGATTTGACATCGTCGGGGTTTCGCACCTCGACGTTCACCAAACTAACTTTTTCACTTTTACAGCCCCGAGAGCCAAGAACACGAGGCCCCTTCGGGATAACCCTGGTCAAGGATCAAAGGCAAGAGGGGCTAACCTTGGTTAAACTTTGTTCTCGGCGTTTCGCCACTCGGCACTATCTTTTTGAAAGTTACGGTGTCTAAAGTCCCGAACTCACGAAATCGCGAGGTAATTATAACATGATTAATTAATCGCCTAATCCAAAATTTTCTTCCCCTTAATTGAGTCTTAATTATCACAATCTCCCGGTTTCGCGAATCAACTTACTATTCACCTAGAAACTTGTCTGCAAAGTTCCGAGTTGCAATATGGAGAATAAAATGATTATAAAATTAATTATGCCCCAAATCACGATTACTATTAATTAATCCAAGTCGGTCCTCGTGATCTCGCGAGTTGGAGACTCAAAGTCTTAAAAGGAAATTCATGATGTAACGAACGGCGAGAAGTTGATTAACGTTGGTAAGATTTGATTGATCAAGCTAAAGCAAGATATATCCCGCGCCTCGAGACTCGCACATTTCCTGAGACAACCATTTCTCTCCATACCTTGACTGACTGTCAAACCGCCAAAAAAATTTATGACATTTATGGAGAAATAGGGTAAATCTATGCATATAAGATCGGATTTTATGCAATGAATTTATTTCTAATTACGATTTGACAGGTTATTTTGAAAAGTACCGAGTTTTCAAATATATATAAGAGTCTCTTTTCATTATAACAAACGTATTTTCATAAGCACACAGAGCTCATCAATTCCGAGTAAACTAATTTCTGCATGTATCCGCAATTCTATCACAGAAGAGAGAAAACGCAAGATTTAGCTATGGCCCCGCGGAAAGCAGCAAAGGCGAACGTTGAGGTCGTAGGACAAGGCTCGGATAACATCTCCGATACTTCGCCCCGAAGTGTCGATTCGGTCCCAAACTGGTCATTTGTTTTAGACATTCTGCAGTCACAATTGGTAGATTATTCAGACGACTCCGACAGAAATAAAAAGGATGATCTCAACACCAAATATAAGATAGTCATCCAATCCAGTATGCACAGAATAGCAGCCAGACTGTTGTTGCTCCCATATTATGACATGATCCGATGGGTGTTGGATCACGT
The DNA here is from genome assembly GCA_009831015.1 of Picea engelmannii. Taxonomy (NCBI): domain Eukaryota; kingdom Viridiplantae; phylum Streptophyta; class Pinopsida; order Pinales; family Pinaceae; genus Picea; species Picea engelmannii. The sequence goes on along the minus strand of ML779241.1, from coordinate 1,018,245 downwards.
GGACATACCGACCAGGACTATCATGAATGAACAACGAGTCACTGTCGGGACTTTTAGACCAGAGAATATACAAACCATGTATAAGCTCCCGACGACGTCTGACTACACATACGCCGCCGAGTTCCTGGAGGAATTCAAAGAGAAGGAGTGCATCCAATATGATAAAACCATGCCAGGTTTGATAAAGGATTGGGTTTTGTGCACCGCGAAGTTCAGGACTAATGACCAAGGTGTTTATTCAATCGCCTCGTTGGAGCCACAGTATAAATATGTGGCCATGATGACCTGTCGACTATATGGGAGAGAGGATACATCTCATTTTCTCCTTGCATGGGTACCTCTAATGTTTTGGGTTGCAGAAGGTTTCTCTTTTAATTGGGCAAATATTCTGTCAGATAGTTTGGCCAATCGGGTCACAGAGTACCGAGAATAGAAGGAAAGTGGGAGGCCATCCTCATTCTTCATGTCAGCATATATCATGGATGAAATATGTTCCATGACACCTTTCCCATTGATGAGTTGGGCTTGGACTCCAACCCAAGAGAAACCCATACATGTATACCATGAAAAACTATGGGAGAACAAAGAAGAAAAGTTCGCATATGAAATTTTCAACTGGGTAATGGTGCCCCTGCATATTTCCATTTTTGGGCACCCACCACCTCGTATATTGGACAACATTACAGAAAATTTGAACAGCATATCGGATTGGTACATGGAGGTAGAGTTCTCGTACTTCATAGTTTTCGGGGCTTCCGTTCCCCCTCATGCACTTCCACTATTCATTCCCGACAAGCTGGCTTGTCACGAGGTCGCCCGACAGACGATAATTGGTGGAGTGAGTAAAGAAATCAAAGGTTACTCAAAGAAGGTATGGACTTATTTTCCCATTCAGATGAATTCTTATTCTTTGTTGGACTTCAGGCATGCCAAAGCTGAGGCTGCAGCCCTGGAAGACCTAAGTTTGGCCTCCATCGAATATAAGAAACATGATCCACAGAGGGTGGTGAGAAACCATTTAGCTAATTGTGGGCTCAAGAGGTTTGAGCATGAAAATTCACCCTCAGATGATGTGTTCCGAGGGGCGAGGTCATATGAATAGGTCCTAGCTTGGATCCAATCCTTAGCACCCGAAGACATAGCCTCTGTATTGAGATTCTAGGAACACAGACGAAGATGTCTCCCCACTATGTTGGGAGGTGGGAGTCCAAATGTTTCTGAGGTGAAACAGAAGGGCGCTGAAGGTTCTGAAGATATAATTATTGACCTTGGAGAACATCAAGAGGGGGAACAAATGAGGAATCCCAAAGCAGAGGTAAAGACCCCAGACTCACCAAGGAAACAAAATTCGGAGGCCGAGGTAAAGACTCTGGAACCTCCAAGGAAACAGAAGCCGGAGACCGAGACAAAGACTCCAGGACCGACAAAGAAGCAGAATCCTGTCGATACTCCAACAGAATTGGCAAAACAAATTGGAGAGCCCATCACCTCGGTCACACCCTTGCAGTCGATGCAGGGTAGTGTCGGCGAGGAATGGATATTTAATGAGGAACTGAGGCCCATAAGAGCAGAAGAACTCCCTCCAAATGAGTTCTTCTTTGATAAGAAGAGGAAGGCTGTAGTGAAAAGAGAGTTATATCAGGAGGGAGAATCGAATGCTAAGAAGTTCAAGGTCATGACCGATGGAAAAAATAAAAGAATGAGAAATTTGCCACTGAGATCGCAGGGACGCTAGGAGCGTATGTATCGGCGAATCAATTTTCGGTCAGACTTTTAAAAAACCAACTCAAAAGGAAAAACCGCTTGATCAGGACTCTCGAGACCAGATTGGCCTCAACCATGGAAAATGCTAAAGGTCAGGTGAGCGCGGAGATGGAACTGGCCTGACTGGCTGATAAAAATGAGATAGAGGTGCTTAAAACCAAGCTCGAGCAAGCACATCTAGTGGTCCGAGACGGTTGGATACTAGCGGGCCAACAGAGGACTATGATTGCAGAACTGCAGGCTCAAGTAGAGAACGCCGAAAGCAGGACGATTGATGTCGAGAGGTTTAAATCTCGAGCGATCGAGATTCGAAACAAAATCTTTTCTGCGCAACAGAATTTTCTCTCCAAAGTGGGAGCGATCCGAGAGAATTGTTTGTTGATGAATCGGGTTTTCGAGAACCTGACTGTCAGAGAAAGAGATGCAGAAGTGGCTCGGGACGCCTTCCAGGAGGCGGTGATAGCCACAAATAACAGAGTTTTGGTGGGTCCTCCCAGGCTCACCATCCCAGAACAAACTAGAGGTAATATTCTCCTGAAGGATTGGGATCACAACATTACCCTGGGCAAGGAGAAAGCCCAAAAGGTAACCAATTCATTAGAAGAAGCCTTCAATTCTATAGACGGCGAGCTGTTGGGTATAGACATTGGAGGCGACGCAGAAACATTGATACAAATGAATGTGGAACAGATCTCACTGGATATAAAAGAGAAGGATGAGACAAATTCGGCTGATATCTCTCGGATAGATATGGTGGACATGGCCCGAGTTGATAAGCACATGATCCAGCCCAACGTGCAACTAAGTGCCCTCGACATCATCGATGCACAAATGGGAGACAAGCTACAACAGTTAGCTCGTGAATGTTTCTTCGCAGAGGCCAGCTATCAAGCGGAGCCTTCATGACTCGTATCTCAACTGGTGGAAAGATGTATTGCCTGCACCGAATCTGCACGAAGATGAGCACCTAGCACTAAGTGAAGACAAAGTGGGGAAAATGGAGCGATTTCTCTCCCTTCTGTCATAACTGAAGTTTTGTGACTATTGAGATTCTGCCTGCTTTGTGAAAATTGTATAAATATACCCCAAAAAAAAATAAAGAAGGCCGGACCATTTTTGAGTTATTTGTAATAGAGCTTTTACATTGAGAGTTAATACAAGCAGATCTGGAGATTCTCAATTCTGTCACTTCTGTATCACAAGTTTTCTTCCTTGTATCTCATTTTTACATTTCAATTCATATTCATAATTTATGTGATTCATTGTAAGTTAGTATGACCACTACTATAACGAATGAATTTGGGTTTTCTGTAATTGTTTATTGCCTTTCCTCTACACCAGCTATCAGCTGTGTAAGACCAATCTGCAGTTTCGTAATTCTACATATATTCTTTGTTACATTGGTTATTTTCTTACATATTTTACTCTCCCGTTTATGTCGTGAGTTTTCCACTGGCTGGAACTTTACTTTGTAAATGGCTCAATGTTTTTCTCTCATCTCACCCCTTTTTTAAAAATATGATACAGTTACGGGAACGAGCCTTAGATTTGCATCTATATGTTATTTCTGCAACTGTAAGTTCTCTTTTATAAGATCAAACTGAGATAGCACTTAATATTTCCTAAAAGTCTTTTATATATTTACTGTTCCCCCATGACAATCCCTATACCAACTCAGCCTAACATCGAACCTGGATTATTGAAACAAACACACATCGCTCTAAACCTTTTCAACACTATCCTTAAAACAACAACTAACCGGGTCGAACTTGAACAATCATGGGCAGCCATTGAACGAGATATAAATATTCAGGAACAATTCGAAGCCAGACAACCCCAACGAAGAAATCTCCCTTAGTTTCTTTCTCCGAAGGTTGACTCCCTCCCTTCTCCATATCCTAACCACTTTTGGATGCCTTGACACTGTACTTTTGAGCCTTAAGTACAGACTCAGGAACAACAGGGTCTTTGTTTGACTGGTCTTGCATGTGGTTTCAAATAGATCCTCATCTCTCCCATATGCCCTTTAATTCCCTTCATATTAGTGAACTTGGTTGGAAACAAGTCTTGATATTCATGCAGTAATTCTGTAATCTTGTCAATAGTGGAAGCATCCCAGTAATCTCCAACATTTGCAAGCTTTGGTGTTGGATCTATTCCAATATTGACTTTCCTAATATTGATTGACTGTCTAATGAATGGTAACTCAACTCCTAGTCCTTCCCCATCTATTTGGCCTTATTTTTCTATGATGTTCACCTTCCTAGGATCATCGTCTTCATTAGCATTGATGTTGTAACAGCCTTGCAATTTATGGAGAGGTGTAGTCCATTCATCCTCTTCTTGCTCCAAAGGGAGGTTAGATGCCTCCTCGAATACTTCTTGTCTTAAAATCTACAATGCTTGATCTACTGTAGGATATTGACTTTCAAATAAGAAGGTGGTTACAAAATGTTGAGTCATACCTTCCCAGTCTGTAGTGATGTGGTGAAACTCTTCTTGAAGGTACTAGTTGATAGGTGTCGTGTCCAGTGTGTTAATGAATTTGTGCACCCACTGCTCTTGAGGAATGTTTCTCCAATCTTCTTCGCAACTTCGCACGTGGTCCTTTGGGCAGCTTCGACATGTGTATCAAACTTCGCAGCCTTCTAGTTGTGCTGAGAACCGCGTTGTCATCAAGGTACAATATTGTACCCATTATATAATGTTGTTTTTGTGTGTCCCCCACCATTTTTCTTGTGTGTCTTTTAGGGCCTCATCCATTGCCAACAATCTTTGTTTCATTGGTACACTTTCTTCAAAGTCTGAAAATAAGGTTTCCAAAGGATTCATACCATCAAAGGTGGGTAAATTACTTATTGGTGTGCCGATCCAACGAACTTCTCTGGTTAATCTAGCACATCTTCTTGTAGATACTTCATACATTTTATTCTGCCATTTCTCCAGTTCTTCTTTTGAGTCTGATGAACATGCGTTGTCACTTCGCCAGCTTAGGTTTCCATCGGCCATAAGATTAATGTAATCCTATTGTCTGGCTATTAATTTGTATATGTTTTTCAGTTCATATGCGTGGTCTTCTTCTCTGATGGGCTCTGTGTATCACTGACCTTCATCTAAATCTAAAGGCACAATGAACCTAAGGCCATCTCTTTCAAAACTCATACGTCTTTTCTTTAAATCAGCCACAGTGGAATTATTGAAAGCCCAATCAATTCCTAACAACGTAGGGTAAGGACAACTATCATCAACTATCTCAATTACATCAAAATTTGCAAATGTTCTTACTCCGTCGATGTCCACAGGGACATGTTCCAATCTGCCAAAGGGGCTAACAGATTGTTGATTAGCCGTACTAAGCTTGATAGGGGAATATATCGATCTCATTTTTCCCATTAGTGCCCAGGATTGCTTAGTCATAACATTGACCTCTGACCCTAAGTCGAGGACCACATAGTCTATATCATATTCTCCTATTTAAGCATTCAGGCGTAATTCCTTATTTTTCCTTCTCTTTTTAGCGATTTGGTGTACTTCCCTATTAAGTAAGGGGTCTATCTTTCCTAGCTCATATTATCTAATTAAATTTTGTAGTTCTTGTACAACGCTCTCATCTTGAATCAACTTAATGCAAGTATATAAAAATTCCATCAGCTTGCTTACCTCTTTTCCTTCTTTTGGTGAAGCAGACTGATCGAATGCCTGAGGCATCTCATGTTCTCTTACTTATGACCATGTCTTTTATGAAGAGCCTTGGTCTTCTTTGAACTCTTTTCTTGCCTCCTCAAATATATGTCTTTCTTTCTTTGCATCAAAAAATTTGGGTCTTCTCTATAACTTTCCTGATTCTTGAGTCTTCCACAGTGTTTCCTTGGATCAGTTTGTATTCTCTTGTAACATCGCCTCCTCTAGTGATAATAGTGAATCTAGGGTCTTCTCTGTGAGGTTCAACATATATCAGTTGCACTTGTGGGTTCTGCTGGGGTCCTCTTTTCTCCTGAAGCTTAGCTAGCAATGTTGGACATTCCTCAATAACATGCTTGAAGGAGTTGCAGTAGGCTACAAGTAGTGCAAGGGTTCTGACAGTCCCTTGCAAGGTGTCCTAGTTGTGTGTAGTTATAACATATGATATGTCCTTGGCCTCGACCCATACCTCCTCTTCCTACTCCTCCTATGAATCCACCATGAGGATTGAAGTTTCCTCTCCCAGGGGAGTTATACTATGTAGTGTTTCCTTCTTGTTGTACTTTGACTTGAATTTTGTATATATCTCTTTATCTTTCATGCATGAGATCATAAGCCCTACAATCTCTATCATCATGTCCCACGGACTTACAAAATGTGCAATACAAATTTGTGGGTGTGTGAACATATTTTTTCATGTAATAGAACTCACCATGGTGATGTCTATTTCGGCATACCTTGCACCAAGGTAAGGTGACTTGTTTCAAAGGGCTCAGAGCTCCAAAGGGAAAGTATTCATGAAATAGGGGGCATTGATCCTTTTCATGGCCTTCTCATCTGCATCTGGCACACCAGATGTCTTTTCTTTTATCTTTTCCCTTGTCTTTCTTCATATCTTCGACCTGCAGAGACAAACTAGTTAGTTGACTCAAGATCTGACTCATACCTGAGCTGGATTCTCCCATAGGGGTTGATTCTAACTTCATGGAAATATCCAGTGCCTCAGCCTACGAAGCAATCTTCTATTGCATCAGAGGAACTCTAATGTGTGGTAAAAGGGAAACAATGAACCACTCTTTTTTCTTCTCATCTGGGATCTGAAAATTCAATCGGCCTGTTAAGGTCTTGAATCTTTGATCAAATTCCCAAACAAGTTCGACTACCTTCTTCTTGATCTCTTTCAGCTCTGTAATACATTGTGATTCTGATTTGGGTTTCCTGAACTCTGCAGTTAACACATTCTTGATTTGATTCAACGGCTTAGGTTGTGCAAGTCCCTAGACATGCTTCATGTACCATCTCAATGCGTGATCCCTTAGGGTAGTACTAACTGGGTTCTTTTAATAGCTTCATCAATGACATTCTTAATATTCTATATGTTTTCACATAGGAACCATTGTTGATCAGGGTCTTCATACCCATCTCCCCTAAAGATAGGGAGCCTCATCTCATCTTCCATACATCTTCCTAGGTTTCCTAGGTTTCCTGTCTGAGTATATGCTGAATTGCTAGTAATAGTACTCTGAGGACTCTGAAAACTATGACTATTATGATTTCTTAGTGTTGCTAAAACAACATAGGGATTAATAGTACTTACTTCAACAATCTGTGCAATTTCTGAAGTTTCTGGCTCGTCCCGATGAGGTTCTTCAAATTTTCTTTCCTCTTCCCTAGTGGGTTCTGAATGATCTTCGTCTGTCATATCTGCCTCTTCTGCACTATAGAAACCCTCATCCCCATAGTTCTACTTAAATAGGTTCGCAAGATGAACTTATCTGAATGCTCTTCCACTATGCGTATGTCCAGCCTTTGTGTCGCTGTCCGAATTTTTGAACATTAGCTTTTTCAAATCCGACCAATCTACTATATCTTCAAGACATTCTTCTCATGCAATAGCATCTTGATTTTCAGCTTCATAAAATGTAAAAGTTTTCTTCTGGGTCCCTTGAAGAAATATCTCTCAGCCTGGCTATATGACTCTACTCTTTCAACAGAAAACTCGATGATGTACCCTCCAATGGTGCTATCAAACCAATGATCTACTACTCATGACATGACGTTATCAACTCTCTTGACCTTCTTGATCAGCGTCGATGTCCAAACTACAGTAGGTCTAGATCTGATCTCAAACTGGGTATCTTCTAACCTAGCTAACCACTCATATAGCTCCTCATGGATTCCTCCAAATAAAATTTCGTGTATATCAGTAAAGATATACCTCTCAAACAAATCCTTTGTACTAAGATTAGGGTTCTTGTTCTGGGCTTTAGTGAAGTCATTTTCTTGATCCTCTATCCACTTTTGAATTTATGTCTTTGATGGAAACCACCTTGAAATTACCTCAAGAAGATTCTTGTACCGGCAACGAAACCATTTGTTGGCACAGAGGCAGACCCAGGGTTCAGCTCCAAGAGCACACCAACAAGCCCTAACTACTAACCCTTTCGGCTACACCTACAAAGTAGATGCAGTCTCACCTGAAGCAGCTATGGGGGGGTTGCAGGATAGAGATGTCTACAACCAAGGGAACTATCAAGTGGATCCAACACAAGAATGATACAACATGCATATATCACTTATCAACTTAGATCTATTCCAGACATCTATCAGATCTACCACAGTAATGCAACAACAGTATATCAAGGAAAAATAACATAACATCAATCACACACATAAGACAAGATATACGTGGTTCACCCTCTCTCTAGGGCTACGTCCACATAATTGTTCTTTATAATGTATTAATATGAAGCATACACTTCTTGTCTGTGCTCTTAGCTAGCAGATATTCTTTCTTCTTCTCTCTATCTCTCCCCTCCCTACACACCTAGCTGCAGGGTTGATCTTCACACCCAACCGAATATCTTACAATACAGAAGGCTCTCGTACTCAACACTTCTCTCTCACATGATATTACTCACTCGATGAGACAACAACAATAGTAATAACAATGACACAACAACAACAACACATCCTAGGTCCTCTTGACCTCTATTTATACATTACAATCACTCACCGACATCCTTAGGCTGAAACCTAGGTGTCAAAACCCTAGATACCAAAACCCTAGGTGTCTAAAACCCTAGGTTAACTTGACCCGCATTTTCAAGGCTTCATCAGCCTATCTTTCCTTCCTTCTCGTGTAGTGCTCCAAAGCATCCAATGATGGATTTTTCCTCTTGCTGAGTTTTCCACGATCCTTCTTCCTTGCTGATCTGTCATCCTCAATCTCCTCATCCAACAACTTTCTTCCTTTTACTTCGCTTCATCTTTTCTGCTCTTTTTCTCACTTCAACCCAGTAACAGTTATTGTGTCTTCCGCGAAGTTTGCATTCTGCCTTTTCTTCCTCGTTCTTCGCTTATGTCCATAACCAAGGGCCAACACAACCGCAGAAGGCGTAGGTCACGTTGAAAGTGATGGTGCTAAAAGTTATGCGAATGAGAGGAATTTTCAGCTTCAGTATGTGAAGGTGGGTCAGTGGAAGGGTTATCTGTAGGGATATGTGGCTTGGTGCAGAGTGTTGAAAAGATATATTTAAGCTGGGTGGTTAGGTCTTGTTTGATTTCCTCCATTGAGGATTGCATGGTTGTATTGATGGAAACAACATTGGCACTGAGTTGTTTCACTTCTTGTTGGGTCTTGGTGAGACTAGATTGCAAGGTATTGAAGCAGGCTTCCAAGTCTTGGCTACGGGTATGGGCCATGAGGACAAGGGAACCGAAAAGGGGTGGGTGAGGTAAAATTTTTTGCCTAAAAATGATATGTATGAATGTGATAAGGGA
>ML779241.1:962000-998439 GCA_009831015.1 Picea engelmannii | reverse complement strand
GTTCCTTTGAATATTCAGACTAATTGTAGTAGCCATATATGACCCAGTTAAAGGGTATTGCCTACAGTGCTTACTTGCGATATATGAGATCATTTGCTTGGATAACTTAGGGGTACTACCTGAGTATATTTTCGGATACTGTATCAGTCATATCTGGTCAAGTTGAACGTGTTTTGTTTGTAGTTTAAGCGTGGATGGAGTTAACACTTGGGGTTTTGTCCCTTAGGCCCAGATTTCAAACTAAGACGCTCTGATACCATATGTAACAACCTAATATTTCTAAACATCATTCACTTTCATAAACATTTTCATTAGTAAACTGAAACAATAACTTCATAGCAAAATATTGATTTTCATAAAAACAACTCCAGTAATCTTAGATTTATCAATGAACAATGATATCATGACAGAAAGAAACAAATACATAACTTAACACATTACCTGGTCCTGATGCTAATCTCTGTTGCCTTGCTGCCTTGCTGCCTTGCCGCTGCCTTCCTGCTACCTGCTACCCAGATCAACCCTGCCACAAACAGAAAAATAACTGCCCAAAACTACTGTCCTCCCTGCCAACTAGGAAAACTACCTAGCTCCAGGATATCTACGGATATCCTAGCCCTCCGTGCTCAAAACCTCCAGCAACTCGGTGCCTCCCCTGATCAAAATCCATAGCCCAAAAACTCTGTGCTCAAAGCAAGTCCGAAAAATCCTCAGAAAAATCTCCCTCCAATGTCGAATCCCCCTCCCGACAATCTTCTCCCCTCTCTTATTCCTCCTTCGCCGACTCATGCAGTTACTCCTCCAACCACCCTCCGTGCAGGTCCCATACCCTTCCTTTAATGTTTTATCTTCTCGGGATTCATAGCTCTCCCCTCCTGCATACGCAACCATTTTATAACATTTCTCAGTGATTTCTTAAGATTTATTTCTCAGGTCATTAAATGTGATTTGCAGTTAAAGTATTGCTTAGTTAACCATAATTATTTTATTTAATTCATTTTACTTTGTAATCTTTAAGCATTCATCAAATTAGGGGCGTTACAGATATTCCTTCAAAACTCAGTTGTTGATGATAAGGAAGTTAAGTAAGTTTACCACTGTGAGTATTCAATTAAGTTTTCTTCAAATTTCAACAAATATTAACCTTTAAAAAGTAAATTGTCAATCAAATTTGACAACACTTTCCACCTAACATTCATTTCAATAAAGTAAAAATTGCATAACAAAGTTTTTTTATTTTTTTTTAACATTTATTTCAAAATGCATCTTTATCTTTAATTTGGAATTAAAAGAGATTTTTGAAAAAAAATAAATTAAGTTATTTAAAAAATCAAATTTAATTTTCTTTAAATATTTTTATATTTATAATTTTATATATATTAGTAAAAACTTATTGTTTTGTACATTTCTCTATGTTTATGATTTCATATGCAATTCCACATTTTAAATATACATTAGTAGTCATAGCATTTGATTTTGGGTTGACTGTTAAATTGCTAATTAGTTTTTGAGTTTATATGTGAGCCTGCTCACATATATGTGAGACCAAAAACTTTATCATTTTTTTCATAGTTTAACTTTGTTGCAAGAAATTCAATTTTTTTTCCTTCCTTCTGATTGGTCCTTCAAAAACACTTTTTATTAAGGGGTCGGGGACAAACATTTAATAAACAATTTAATTATGCACTTGTCCCGCATGGTTGGAACGAGTGCATCTATGGGTGCATGCACAAGAATTTAATAAGCAAGTTAATTATGCATTTGTAGCTAATGGTGCATCTATGATTATAGAACAAGTGCATGTACATGTAACAAAGTTACGATGTATGGGTACGAGACCATAACTATGCGGGGATATGCTTGTTCAAAAGTTTCTGCAATTAATATTGCAATGTGCAATGCACTGTTGCTTAAGTGCCAAGACTTTTGCATAGGCATATCCCCACACAATTATGGTTACAATTCATTAAATAGTTAATTATTTAATATTATTTATTAATTATTTATTTATTTAGTATTCTCAAAGTTACGATGTATGGGTATAGGACCATAGTTGTGTGGGGATATGCATGTGCAAAAGTCAACGCACTTAAGCAACAATGCATTGCAGGTTGTTACCTATTTGTTAGGTTGGAGTATATTTACAAGGAGATAATGGTTGGATAAACCTACACCATAGTTTAATAGATAAATAATCCACGTGATCTCTACAGAATCCTTCTTATTTGTGTACGAGAATTTAATAAACAAGTTAATTATACAAGATTAGTGGATGGTGCATGTACATGTCCCAAAATTACAATGTACGGGTACAGGACCATAGCTATGATGGAATATGCCTCTGCAAAAGTCTCTGCACTTAAGCAACAATGCATTGCACATTGCAATATTAATTATTAATTATTATTGCAATATTAATTATTTAATATTAGATTATTAAATGATCTAGTTCTTAAGTGTGGAGACTTTTGCAGAGTCATATCCCCACACCACTATAGTTGTAATTTATTAAATAGTTAATTATTGAATATTATTAATTAAATATTTATTTATTTAATATTCCTAAAATTACGATGTATGGATACGAGAACATAGTTGTGTAGAGATATTCCTATACAAAAATATCCACACATTTAATATTAGACATTGCACTACTATGTATTATTCTATTAGCACGATTCATCGTTGTCGCCCATCTGGAACCATTTGGTAAGCATTTTCACTGTATTTAGCATTGTAATCACACTTAGGTTATGGGGTTTATACTTTTGGGGGCCAACAATTAGTTATTTTTTAGGTTGGAGTATATTTAGAAGGAGATAATGGTTGGATAAACCTAGATCATAGTTTAATAGAGAAATAATCCATGCGACCTGTGCAAAATACTCCTTATTTGTGCAAGAAGGAAGGAATTGTTCTCTCTTGTCCGCATGCAAGTTCATTTTATTTCCGGACTATAATTATTTCACCAATTGTCTTGTGAATTTCCATTTATGCATCAGGAAAATAAATTTTATGTACAAGACTGCATTTGCAGATTTATAGAATTACTGTGCCTGAAACAATTTTTTATTGAAATTAATTTGTAGCTTTTATATAGAAGTTTTTAATAAATCTTGAATAATCTGGAATTTAATTAAGTAAATTTCAATATTGTTACTTGTCTGTAATGTTCTCGTTAAACAGAGTGTGTGAAAATTTTATGATCAAATTAACAAACTTAATATTTACTACCTTTTAAGATCATCAGGTCATGATTTTATTCTAGTTAGTGTAATTAAATCTATAGTTTCGAAGCTTCTTTACCATATATTGAAATTGCATAGGTGAAGGGAGAGAATTGTGTGTGTAAAAATAATTTTACTTTAGCATTAACTTCACTTAAATATTTGTTAAAATAATCCATATTTCAATTAAACATATAGCTTGTCACTACACATTGCTAAGCTTCTGTTGAATGTAAATTTCGATTTTGATTTTTTAAATTGAATTGTACAATTCTCAAAGCTACTTACAATCTACTTTCAAAATCTTATATCTCCAAGGATATGTCACTTTAATTCATATACAAAGTGACCTTAGTGAAATTCTCAGTGATTATATTCCATAGTGTGCTTTTCCTTAATAAAACTCACTCTAAGGGAAGCACTTCATTATCCTCTTTTCATTGAAATTATATAATCATAATAGTAATCCATTGTATCAATTACCTCTTTAGGATTTACTATTTTTGTTTAAGTTATTCAAGTCTGCCAAGAACTGAAGATACACCATCTCTTTATATCTATATCTATTAACCATATAACCTCAACTTCCTATTTGCCACTCTATTTTAGTGCCCTAAATCCCAATTTGTCCATGTTCTTTTGACTATTTTTACGTTTTTTAGGAGCGTTTTTGTGTAGAAAAAATGAATTTATTTTATATAAAACTTTGCACACGAGGCTTTGAAATTCAAAGTACATCAAAATGTGGCTCTATTTCGGAATTTTGTCCACTGATAAAAATACTGCATGTGAAGCCTACCACATCAAAGCTTAAGATATGATTTTACATCGTATGTGTGTAGACTTTTTCTTTGACTATTTGTTCTTAATAAACAATTAATTAATAATTAATAAAAAATATTAAATAATTAATTATTTAGTATTGTTATTTATTTAGTTATTAAAAACAATTTGTTAAATAAAAAATTATTTAATATTATTTATTAAGAACCATAGTTGGGTGAGATATAACTATGTAATAGTCTTCGTGCAACATCACATTGCACATTAAAATATTAAATAATTAATAACTAATTAATAATTAATTATTTAATAAATTGCACATTGCACATTAATAAATAATACCATACCCTATGAGGAGTTATATAAGCACATTGCATATTGCAATATTCAATTATTAATAAATATTGATTATTTAATATTGCAATGTGGCGGAGATGTGGAAAAATAGTCAAAGAAAAAGTCTTACGATGTACAAGTATGGAACCATAATTGTGTGGTGATATTCTTTATTAATTATTTAATATTGTAATGTGCAATGTGCTACTTCTTATATGCATAAATTTTTACACAACAATATCTCTACATAGCTATGGTTGCAATGTATTAAATATTTAATTATTTAATATTATTTATTAATTATTTATTAAGAACATATCTGTGTGGGGCTATACCTGTGCAAAAGTCTTCATACATATACTATGCAAAAGTCTTTTCATTTGACATTGCAATATTAAATAATTAATAAATATTAATTATTTAATGTTAAATCATTAATAACTAATAATTAATTAATATTAAATAATTAATTATTTAATAAATTGCACATCGCATATTGTGCATTTCTATACATGTGAGGCGGTGGAGACAAATTGTCAAAGAAAAAGTCTTTGCACATAGACAACAACACATTGCACATTGCAATATTAAATAAATAATTATTTATTATTAAATAATTAATAAATAAATAATAAATAGTTAATAAATAATATTAAATAATTAATTATTTAATAAATTGCACATTGCACATTAATAAATAATACCATACCTATGTTGGGATATACTTGTGTTGAAGTGCAAACAAATCATCAAATAAAAGTCTCTATGCATACAATGTATGGGTACGGAACCATAGTTGTGCATGGGTATACATGTGCGAATGTGCCCATTGAGCATTGCACTTATTTATTTACTAAGTTTTACTCCACATTGAACAATTTGTTTTTTTGCTTATTTTTACAAAATTTAATACAAATTGTTTTTACTTTATTCTTATCATTGTCATCTTTATATAGACAATAATGTTATTTTTCTTTATTTTATGAATTCTCTGTTTACAAAGAGTATTCATTATCTATGCATCTATTATCTATGCATCTAGTTATACTAAGTTTCATTGTTCAACATATATTTCCCACTCGAAAACATATATTTCCTAGGTGGTAGGGACTGTGCTTCCATGCATCCCTTGTTTAGTAATGTAAATAAGATATTCCAAGAACAAAGTGGATGAAAATCTTGTATTTCTTTGTTATACTACATAGGTGTTTGTAAATTCCTATAAAAACGTGTTTTGCAAGTGGTAAAAAACTCAACAAATGATAGCATCTACGAGTGAGAGTATCCTATAAATATTTGAAATTGCTCCATTCAAACAAGGCAAGGAAAGCCAAGGAAAGGCAATGCAAGGAATGGCGTGGAAAGGAAAATCATGGAATGGCAAGGCAAGGCGTGACATGGAAAGTTAAGGTAAGGCAGGGAAATGCAAGGCAATGTAAGGCAAGGTTAGACATGGCAAGGCATGACAAGGCAAGTTCTAGGTATGGCGAGGCAAAGAAAGGAAATACAGGGTATGGCAAGGAAAGTCATGGCATGGCAAGTCAAGGCAAGGAAATGCATGGCATGGAAAAGAAAGGCATGGCATAACAAGTCAAGGAAAGACATGGTGTGGCATGGCATGACAACGAAAGGAAAGGAAAGGAAAGGGAAGACAAGCAAAGGATAGGCAAGGCAAGGCAAGGCAAGGTTAGGCATTGATCACATACATTGTTGTGAATGCTTCATCCACTTTCCATCATGCACATTCATCCATGGAGTTGGCTACCTTGGAATTCACACATGTGGACACTTGGCATTTGAATTGGCTTGATTCCTATTTTTGGTGGTGCGTCCCCTTCATGAGCATTATTTGGTGCATACCAATAATATTTTTTGATGAGGGTGAGTTTCTTTGAAGAGGCTAATATCCACATGTTATAACATGGTTAACCATGGATTGAGGAGAGATCTAATTAATCCAAATTATAATATTTATTTGACTTGTCATGGAGTTAGTTAGCAAATAATAATATTTTGTTATATAAGAGAAGAGACTCAATCTATAAATACTATATCTCTCTCTCCATTGTAAAGGGTGGGCAATTTGGGTATTTAGGAGCTCTCCTCTTGGGATACATTGTACAACATTTTTGCAAACTTAATGAAGAATTTGAGGTATATTTTCATTTGATGTGAGCCTTTATTGCGCACTTATATTTTATGTGTTTATTTTGTACTAAGAAATCCTTGTAGCATGTTGTGATTTCCATTATAATGAACCATGCTTCATTTTGGATAGAGTAATGTGAGGTTTCAACTCTCTTATTTCTATTCTGATTATGTTATCCTACATGATTCTTATTATTGGTTCATGGAGTCTTAACTAGGACATGACTTCAGTATTTCATCAAATTTAGGTCCTTGAGAACCATTAATTGCGTTTGGATTTAGTACTTAGCAATATTTTCCACCATAAGAGATCCGTTAATGAGTAACACGAGTATTTATAATCACTTTAGAACAAATGAACTATTTTTACTTACATGGGCTTTCTTAACACTTTCAAAAGTAATTAATCAAATTAAATAAATAATTAAAATGATTATTGCAATAATACACTCCAAATCTATTTGAATACTCAACCAAATTGAGAAAAAGGTTAGTCCATTTCATCAAAACTTCATAAATATATCCATAAATAGTTGTTAGAAACTAAAATATCTTATCATAGTTTTCAACAAACATCTCCTATAATAAGTGGATTTATTGAATATTGTAAAGGTAATTGTAGTTTCTATTAATTAAATGTAAGTTATTGAATCTACAAAATCATCAAAATCTACATTGATGCATTAAGTGATCCTTCTATCTTTCTATGTATGAGTTTCTCCTTCCAACTATTGAAAAACAATATTCAACTTATTACACTAAGAGATATTAAATTGAAGGTTATAAGAGATTTTTAGTTTGACATTTCATCTTCACATAATGTCTTCATTATCCTAAAGCCATCCATAATCCCAGAGTGCATATTGATTTCAACTTGTGGACTATTTTGTTCATGTTCATGTTCATAATGTTCATGTGGGTTTTTCCCTTTATAAAATAGTGTAAATCTATGCTTCTTAGGAATATCCTTGTATCGATATTTTTATGTCAAATTAGTTCTTATAAGAATAGGGATACACAATTGTTTCTGAGAGTTATCTTTTGAGAATAGATTTCTTTAAATCCATTTAGATTACATTTATTTCTTGCAATTTCATATATAATAGAAAAGAGTGGAAATCGAAATACTTTGAAATTCATACATTTGTCAACATAAAATGCAGAAACAATGAGATTCATAAAAAATGTGCCATGAAATATGTGTGTGTGTGTGTGTGTGTATTCAACATCATCTAAATTTTACATTTTTTACAAAATGGCACATTGTTCCCAATATATAAAATTATACCAAGTGACCTAACATAAAAAATTTCTATATGGTGGCCTAGATACAAAATGGAAATCATCGGTCACTCATTGACCACTGCCACCCTTAAGAGCATCTCAGAAATTGATCATTCTTCTCTTTCTAAAGGAAATACCTCTAGTGGTTTTTCACTTGGGCATGGTTCATCTTTCCAGAGAGTGCACAAAGGAAAAAAAGTGTTTAAGTTTTTTTCCACCATGAATTAAAAGACTTGCAAAATGATACTTTGTAATTCAACATAAGACAACTCACCACAGATGGTACTGAAAATCGCGAGGGTGTTACCCTCCTCTGTGACCCTCATCTCTTAATGATGCCACCCTGCATCAGTTATAAGGATCAAATCATGAAATTTAAACAAATATGCATAAAATCAATTCCATTCATGATACATAAAAAATGATCATCAATATATTATCTCACCGTGAATATCTCGGGCATCGATGGAGAGTCGTTGGAAGGTGGATTTCTTGGATGTACAAATTGATCAGAGGAAACATCTACTATGGAATCCTTGATGGATGGTGCATATGAAAATGGTGGTGGGGGTGGGTGGAATATGGGTGCATTCACTATGGATGGATGTGAATGAAGAGGCGGTGCAGGTGGGTAGCCTGTGGGTGAAGCCACTGAATATGCATGGAATATGAAATATGGTGGGGGTGTGCAGTGATGAACCCCCACGGGATATACAAGTGATGGAATAATTCTTGGCCTAGAAAAAGGTAACCCAAAAGTCATGGTCGGGTGCCCAATGAATGGACTAGTACTGTAACTAGCAAAAAAATCAACATCCGGCATGCATATTAATAATATTTTTATCAGTACCAAATATTAAAATTCAACAACATAAATACAACAAATTTGATATTTAAATGAGATTTAACTCAACATATGATACCCATGAACTAGGTGACTTGCCCATCCCAGGTGGACAATGCTCGACACTGCCTGGTCTCGAAACCCGTAGAAACACAAGAACATTATAAATGTGAGGATTCCAAAAAATAAAGAAATCATTATGTTAAATTTATCAAATGTGACACATACATGTGTATGTAGTACAACGAATGAACAGGTTGTCTCTATTATTGCATTAGTGGTGGATATAGACACTGATGCATCTATCAGTGTAGATGGTCTACTAGAGGGTTGTAGCAATTGCAAGACAACATACAATAAAATATTGAAATAAATACACATAATACTATATAAATATATAACAATGAAGAACATAGAGATGGTTAAGATACTTACCTCCACCATGAAGCTCCAGTGTCCATTGGCCTCCATAGGCCCATAGCAAATCTATCAGCAATTCGAGCATATGTGAGGATCGCATGAAAGACTTCTATGTCCATGTTCCTTTTCTTGGCTGCACTCTTCTCTAGGGGTTGAAGGTCCAAACCCTCTATAAATGTCACCAGTAGGTGCCTCCTGTCTAGATAGTGCAAAACAACTACCATGCTGCACTAGACTTCGAGTCAATGTTGGTAAAGCAACCTATGCCTATTGCAATTCCTCTGCAATGGGAGGTTGTTGGGAAGAGGGATTATTTCTTCACCTAGGGGGACTATGACCTAGCATGGGATCACACCTAGCACGCTCTCAGTACTGTGTGGATCCTCCACCCACCCCCTAGAAATCACCAATGCCAAAGTATTTCACATGGTGACCCAAAATAATTTCTTCTCATAATTTTCTAAAAAAATATAAAGGCACCTCCCTGTTATTGCAGGGAGGTTTATCAAAGACCATGAACCACATATCCATCTAGTTAGCATTAAATTGTGAGTGGATGCACCAGTCCATACAAACACATTTCTTGTTGACAAGTGGTTGTTGTCTAGTTTGAGGATCAATAAAAAGAGACATAATATCTTGTTTTGAAATACTCAAGTCTATAACATGGCTTCTATCAAGTCCAATCCTATAAAACTCGAACATTGTAGCCCTATATTAAAAACAAATAGCTAATTTCCCTTGGGCACTTGCAATGGATGATATAATGGTGTCCAGTGAAGTGGTCGAGGACAATCAACTAGGTTCTATTATGCCCCTTAATTCATGGACAAGTGATCTCAAGGTAGCCAACCCCTCATCAATCTATGTGTTTATGTTTGGTGGTTGTCATGGGTAGGGGTTTTTTGTGCCTTTTCTTCTTGTGTGCAATTTTCATTGTCTATGGGTTCTATCTTAATAATATATGTTTCAATTTAATAAGTGCACTTATGACAAAGGTATTATAAACAACAATTTCATTTGAGGAAACTAAAGAAAAGAAATATTAGAAACAACCCATGAATGTAGAATTTGATGCAATGATGAAGAACCAAACATGAGAGCTTGTGTCATGTCCTAAATTAGTAAATATTATAGGGTTCCAAATGGGTTTATAAGACAAAATTTAATTCAAATGGAACCATAGAGAAATTCAAATAAAAAATGAATAGTATTAAAATAATTATTTATCTTGCTTCAATTCTTACTTGGCATATTCATAAAATATATGTTCAGAATACATTGTTCATTGGGAATATCCATGAATAAATATATATGGACTAATCCCTTGGTTTATTGGATAAAAGACATCCTCACTTTTTTTACATGTTGAATACAATCCAATTTTTCATGCTAACATAAAAAATCAAGCATACCTAGCTTGAGTTGGACATGGTGGAAAGATCTTGTGCTCTTCTCATCCTCTACTCCTCTTTACTTTCTCAATCAAAGGAAAACGCGAGGCATGGTGTGAAAATGGGCGCAAATCACGCCCGCGATCCCTTAAAAAAAGGCCCAACAAGAACTCATGTGCATTCCTAGAAACGTCTAGATGTTCTTAAGAACGCGTATGTGTTCCTGCCAATGTGCCTATGTGGCACACTAGGATCAAGAATTTATGAACCTCTAACATCAGGAACATGTGCGCACGTGTTGTTGTTCACCCCCTTACCAGTTTTTCGTCCACCAACTTGGTGGACTCACCCTAAACTATTTAATAATTTTAAATAGATTATCAATACAAACTATCATATATTCATTATTAGTTTGACTAAATAAAATTATGTTAAAAAAAATTCAACAAAATTATTTAAAATAACCAATAAAATTAAAATATATATATATATATATATATATATATATATATATATATATATATATATATATATATATAATTTAGATATAAAACAAAATTAAATAAAAATATGTCACTTTAATTTTTCTAATATAATTTATTAAAAATACTAAAAATAACAAATATACCTAATATATATAATCAAATTAATATGTAATGAAAAAACTAACCATTAAAAAATCATTGCATACAAAGTTAACACGATGAATTATATTTTCAAATTTACAAGAGTATCAATTGTTAGACAGCGGAAGAAAAACATAGCATAAAACCAGAGCATAAACTAGCAATATAAAACTGAGAACAACAATCACACAACTGACACAATGATTTATGTGGAAATCCGATGCGGGAAAAAACCACGAGCAATGATATTTGGTATTCTTATTATTCAAGGGAGAATTACAATGGCCAATCTCATGCATACAACCATCCTCTCCTCACACACACTTTTCTTTCTACACAGTATTTTGTCTTTCTCTCATACTCTACACACATTTCACTCTCACCTCTATGGGTATGCTCGTATATATAACATTTATCACTCAGTTACACAAACTGATCATGAATATATCACATAGTTACACAAACAGTTCATAAATAGATTACACATTTTACACAATTTGTTTACAATAAGTTCATGTATGCTCATTCCAAATATAGTTGATATGCATGTGCATGTGAAGACATGAGGAAATTTGTTGGCATGTTTCCAACAATCTCCACCTTGAAAACAATTTACCTGATATATCATGCCCTTAATGAATTCATCACCTTTTATGCAAGCCAAGAGAATCCAACCACCATCGTAGCTTCTCTAACAAAACTGGTTTCATAAACATGTCTGCATATTCACTTTTGTATGGACCTTTTCCAAAGCCACTCCACCTTCATCAACAACCTGTCTTACAAAATTGTACTTAACATAAATATTCTTCGTCTTACTGTGATAAGATGGATTTCTAGCCTAATGAATAACACTTTGACTATCGTAAAATACTTTCACCTTGTCTTGCATCCTTCCAAACTCACCCAACAAACCCTGTAACAAAATTTCCTTTTTGCATGCATGTGAAGAAGACATATACTTCGCCTCAGTAGTGAATAAAGAGACTATGTTTTGGAGCTTTGACATCCAACTAACAAGTCCTTTTGTAAGAGTAAATACATATCCTGAAGTGGATCTCCTTTTGTCCAAGTCACCTACAAAATATGAATCTACATAACCGTAAACTTAATCATTGGAACCATCATAGATGATAGAATAATTACTTGTTCCTCTAAGATACCGAAGCACTTATTTCACTGCTTCCCAATGCTCTTTTCCTGGATTTTCCATGTATTGACTGAAAACGCCAACTGCATTTGAAATATTTGGTCTAGTACTCACCATCGCATACATAAAACTTCCCATTGCATTAGCATATGGTGCACGAGAAATATAATCCTTTTCTTCGTCATTACTAGGAAATAAACCTGAAGAAAGATTGAAATGGGAATCCAAAGGGATCTGTATGGGTTTCATATTATTCATACCGAATCTCATAAGTATTTTCTCTACATACTTATGTTGTGATAACCACAACTTATTATTTTTTCTGTCTCTGTGTATTTCCATGTCTAACATTTTTTTTTTCTCCTAGATCCTTCATATCAAACGCCCTAGCCAACTGATCCTTTAACATGTTGATTTCAACCATGTTTTTTCTTTCCACAAGCATATCTTCAACATATAACACTAAAATAATGAAAATTCCATTTTCCAACTTTTTAAAGTAAACACAATGATCATATTCACTTCTTGTAAAATTTAGGCTCACCATGAAGGAATCAAACTTCTTGTACCATTTCCTAAGAGACTGCCTCAGGCCATACAATGACTTCTTGAGTTTTGCAAACAAACCTCTTATTGCGATCCTGAACAAACCATTCTAGTTGTTCCATATATATATCGTCATCTAAATCTCCATATAGAAACGTTGTTTTAACATCTAGTTTCTCTAACTCAATATCAAGTAAAGAAACTAGTGAAAACATAACACGAATTGAAACAAGCTTCACAACTAGTGAAAAGAACTCATGAAAATTAATACCTTCCATTTGAGAATACCCTTTTTATACCAGTCTTACTTTATACCTTTTGACTTTATCATCGGTGCCCCTTTTCAGTTGGTAGACCCACTTGCAGCCAACAACCTTCTTTTCCTTTGGAATTTCTACCAGGTACTATGTTTTATTCCTCTCTAAGGAATCCATTTATTCATTCATATATTTCTTCCATTGAGCACTTTCAGATACCTTAATTGCTTCCTAAAAACAATTAGGTTCTCCATCAATAGAAACCAAAGCCACATATGAAACATACTCGTCATACCTTGCAGGAGGATTCCTGACCCGTGAAGATATCCTTAGAGATGGTTGAGGCATATCCTCAATTTCCTAGATATTTTCTGCATATTCATCTTCTTCTTCTAGAAATTCTTCATTCTCCTCCATTTCTGAAGATGGTTGGGTTTCCAACTGAATTTGTTGAACTTGCGGTACCTATTCTTGTCTCACTTCATCATCTACCAGTTCTAATTTTAAGAGTGAGGATTCATCAAATACTACATCTCTGCTTATGATGAGTTTGTAGGCAGTAGAATCCCACAATTTGTATCCCTTAACTCCATCACCATAACCAACAAATACATATTTCTTTGATCTAGGATCTAACTTAGAACATTGATCTTTAGAAATAAGAGCATAAGCATCACAACCAAATATTCTCAGATTTGAAAAATCACATGAATGACTTGTCCATACCTCTTCTGGAATATTAGAGTTTATTGTAGTTGATGGTGAACGATTTATCAGATAGCATGTTGTAAGAACTACTTCTGCCCACAATTCTTCGTGCATCTTGGAATTATTGAGCATGCTCCTTGCTCTCTCTAGGAGAGTCCTATTCATGTGTTCGACAACACCATTCTGCTGAGTATAAACTGTGGTCTTATGTCTTTCGATCCCAGCTACCTTGCAATAGTTCTCAAACAAAATACTTGCAGACATTCAAATTGAGAAACTTTAAACTTGGAAGTGACTTACGATCAACCAATACCTTAATCTATTTCTCGCTCATATGACCCAAAAATTGATGCAATAAACAAACAGAGTCACTTGCATCTTCAGATCCTACCACTGCTCAATTTACTTATGTCCTTCCTTCAAGATGATAAAGGTTCTCGATCCTCTTTTCCTTCATGACCACTAAGATCCCTTTGGACACCTTTAGTACTCCACCTTGGGATGTACACCTATAACCAGTGGAATCTAGAAATACCAAAGATATCAAGTTCTTTCTAAGTTCATGTACATGCCTTACATCTTTTAATGTTCTTACAGAACCATCATTCATTTTAATTTGGATGCTACCAACTCCAACAATTTTACAAGAAATATTATTTCCCATAAAAACAACACCATCATCAATAGAATGGTAAGTTGAGAACCATTTTTTATGAGGACACGTGTGGTTGGACACACCATAATCTAACAACCAATGTTTATGTTGATGTGAAACATCACAAGTGGACAATACATCATCAACCATACCTGAATTGTAACTTGGACTTGTTTCTGCTAAATTAGCTTCATTTTATTCTTTTATGGAGTCCTCCTTGGATGCATTCTGTCTTTTCCAACAATCCTTCTTGAGATGCCCAGATTTTCCACAGAACCAACATGTTTTCTTACTCTTATTTCCTTTTGACTTAGACCTTGATGTACCCCTTTGATTTTTCCCTCTTTTTGTAGATCGACTTCTGAGCACCATTGCTTCTGTTGTTGAGGTTTCTTTACTGGATGTTTTCCTCATCTCCTCAGACAATAAAACTCCCACAACAATGTTATAATCAATGGCATATGTTGAGATAAACCACATAGTTGTTATCAAATGATCCCAAGACTTGAGCAATGAACAAAGTAGCGTAACCTCCTTGTCCTCATCTTCATACGTTACGTCCATACCAGATAATTGACAAATTAGAGTATTGAAAAAATTCAAGTGATAAAAAAATTTCATACCTTCTTTCATCTACAAGCTATACAACTTCCTCTTCAAGAAGATTTTTTTCGTCAAGGACTTTGTCATATACACACTCTCCAGTATTTTCCACAAACCTATTGTTTTCTCCTCTTCAACAATGTTAAACAACACTTCATCTTCCAGACACAAATGAATGGTACTCAGGCCTCGTGCATCCATATCTTCCCAATCCTCGTCTGTCATGCTTGCCAGTTTATTTGTCTTTTCATCCAACGCCTTTTGCAATGCTTGTTGCACGAGAAGATCCTGCATCTTGAGCTTCCATAGCAAAAAATGATTCTTACCATTGAATTTGTCCACCTCAAACTTAGAACTCTGCACTTTCTCCATTAGAAGAAAAAGAAACCGTCCAAACCAAGATTATAATACTAAGCCTTTTATAATGAAAAAAAAATGATAGAATATAGTTGAAAAAAAAAATTAATCCAAAATATATACATAATATATTTAAAAAACTTTTAAAAAAATTCCACTTCTTAAACAAAGGTATCTTCTTCTTTAAATAACAAGGCTACATGGTAGCAAATACCTCTCGAAGTCTGAATACATGAAAATAATGTGGAAGTCTAAATACATGAAAACAATGCAAGAGAGTAATATATTGTTAATGGTATGTACACTTATATTCATACAAATAAAGTGAAAATGTTATTTAAATGAATTTGTAGTAAGGATATGAAATTTGTAGATTATTTGATAAATGTGGATATGAAAATATTATCTATAAGGATATTTTAATATATTTCAGTTATATATTTCACATAGAGAGTCCTATTTTTCCTAATATATTTCACTTATATACGTCAATAAATTAATAAAACGAAGGATATTTTAATATATTTCACTTATATATTTCACATAGAGAGTCCTATTTTTCCTAATATATTTCACTTATATACGTCAATAAATTAATAAAACGAAGGGAAACAAACCGCACCAAGAAGTAAAAATACCACATTTTGACAGGTAAATAAAAATTATTTATAGAAACAAAAGGAAAACAAAAGCAACGCCACCTTTGAATAACGTCTTCATGTAGTAAAACTACCATATTTTGACAGGTAGATAAAAAATATTTGTAAAAACGAAAGAGAAAAAAAACAACGCCACCTTTGAATAAGGTCTTCAATCTGGTATAGATGAAAGATACAGTGATTGTGGATATGGGTTAGAAAGATATGAAAGATACGGTGATTGTGGATATGGGTTAGAAAGATATGAAAGATACGGTGATTGTGGATATGGGTTAGAAAGATATGAAAGATACGGTGATTGTGGATATGGGTTAGCAAGATATCCATGTAATTGGTAAAAATTTAAACCCTTATGACTGTATGTGGAGTCGTAGCAATGTAGACAAAATGAAAGTGGTTTTGCTCTTGTGGAAAAATGGAAAAATAGAACCTCGTTCAGTTATGAAGATTGTTTAACTTATATTCGTGATACCATTAGTCACTACTAGTTTGAACTCAAACTCACCTAGAGAATATGCATGTTACAAACTTGGAATGTAAAAAACGATGGGTTTTCTTGTTCCACGATGAAATTCAGATCTTAAATAAGCGACTTGGGTATCCACGCAGTAAATAAACATAAACCACTTGCCAATGTCAGATTAATGTAAAAGCATGCATTGACAAGAAGGGCTATTGGGTATGAAGCCAAAAGTAAGTCTCACGGTACTGTTTGACATTCACATGTTTCTCATTGTTTCTTATTAACTTTCAGATAGGATCTTGAGTTAGAAACCTCTTTAAACTGAGGGTTCCCGACATTAAACAAACATTCTAGTGCTTCTATTATGCTTTTAAAGATATTATTGCTGACTTTAGTTAGCGCAACTATTACTCTTTAATGGAGGCCGCAATGTTGCACTTTTCAACCAGGTTGAATGTTGCACATGATAACTCATGAAAACTAACATGAAGTTGTATCATGAGCTAACCATTTATCGTGAGAGTAAAATTTCGGCAGAAAATCGAATGAGAAAACAAAGAAGATACATAACCTACCAATCCTTCCATGCTTCACATTAATTCATAAAGACATCAGGGTTGTACGGTATTTCACATTTGTAGTGCCTGCAAGAAACAAACAGACAGAAGGCATTTCGTTAAAGAAACATCTCGGAGGTTGGCAGATCGAAACCCTGGGAGACGAAAAACAAAGTGAAAATTTCACAGCAAATCTCGCTGACTTACACGGCCACCCTATCGGAAATGAACCCTCCGGTTGCGGCGTTGTATTCAAAGCGGCATAAATAGTCTTCAGAGCCGACACTGTCCAGTTTGGTGTAGTTCTTGAAAGTATGCACACTGCATTTTCCCTCAATTGTATCGACACTCTGCTCGTCGAAATGATCCGAAAGGAAGAGCTCCTTTGCACTGTGGAATTGGCGGCGACCTCCTATAGACTCCTCCGGCTGATATTACCACCACACATGGACCTTCACAAGGTTTTTTCCAGGAAATCGGCTTCTATCTTCTCCACCCTAGCTATGTACTGTGGCTTCTGGGCATCCTTGGGAGTTGGCATGCATCACAGTCCCCGACTAAAGAAGCTATCTTTTAAGCTATGTACAGTGGCTATGTATGGAATCGGCACGCATCACGGCCTACAAGCTATATTTCAATGGCCACGATGAGTCATCGATTACAGTGACAGTCATTGAATGCCAAATGACAGTAGGAGGACACTGACAAGGGCTCTGATCTGCAGTGATATGTCAAGACGCTTGTTCAACTCGAAAATTGATGTAGAAGATGTTACTTCCAAGTAATGAGATGAGACCGTATGTCCACATTTATGAACTGTTGTCATCTCGACAATAAGAGGTTCGTTTGAATAGCCAATGGGATCTTGCCAAAAAGGATTTTAAATAATTGAAATAAATAAATAAAAATTATTGCTAAAGTGTGACATTAGAAAACCATATAAATTTTTGGTTCAATGCGTGGATTAATATGTAGTCAATGGAAAAATCATCCCTATATACCAACCTATCCGTAGGTATAATAAGACATGATATATGATAATTTTTTCATCTCCAAAAGTCTTAAAAGGTGTTAGAGATCCCTGTGTTAGTACATCAATAGCAAAGATCTACCATTAAATGGAGAGGAGGTGGAGAAAAGACTTTAGCTTCAACCTGAGAATCATGTCGCCATAGTCTGTCCAATTTGTTTCCCGTCATGTCTAGAACCCTTAAATTATTCATTGGATTCCAGGAAGGCAGGCAAGAGTGGGGACAGTTATACCACCGTATCCATAGAGGATTTGATGACTTTACCCTCCTCACTGTACTTTGATCTTCGGTTGCAAGAAGTTGTAAGTTCTTGAAACGATATGGTTTATCACTTTTGAACCATGAAAATGCTGAGTCTGGAAAGTCGCGGTTATGAATGATGGGAGGAAATGTTTCCATGCTACTATCGTAGTCATAATAAATGACCACTAGGAACCATCCTAATTCCTCGCACCTCAGTTAATCCCTGTACATTGTTTAAAAACATACAAAAAACAAATAAAACATAGCAACCAGACTTCACACTCTGTTTTTGTTTGAATGACTAGGATTTAAAACGTTATTGATATGGACACAAGGGTTTGAATGATTCAAGAACTTATAGTCAATTGTTGCCACAAATCATGAATGTTGTCTGTCGGACGCCAAAGGCGAAGAGACATTTCTTGATCCACAATTTCCCTCCCCAGATCTCTCAAGTGGTGATGCATTTGTATCCTATTTTCCTTGTCCAACTCCATGAGGCACTTGTTCTCTAGATTTAGAAGCCCCACTAAACCTCTCCAACCTGAACCGTCCCAAATTATTATGGCCATATCCATGTCTTCTCCAATGAAATAACATGCTATGTCTAATAATATTTGTCGTCGGGAAGTTTTATTTGGTGCAATTTATCTAATTGGTCCTCCCAGTAAGACTTGTCATTCATTTTACAAAGGGATGCCCCAAACACTTTTAAAGATAAAGGCAATCCATTACAGGTCCTTAAAAACTCAGTAACAAGATCTTTGAATCCTAGTGGTGGATGAGGCTGGTAGAATGAATACGAACAAAAGAGTCATTTTGGCAAAATGAATACGAACAAAGAATGAGGCCAGTTAGCTTATAGATTGCAGACTTTACTATTCATACTCTTATGAGGACATCCTTGTAACGAGATGTAACCAAAATTAAGCTATCAGAAGGAAGAACATCTCTCATTGGAAAAATTGCATCAAGCTGATTGATATGATCTACATCATCTGAAATTACTAGAACTTGAGAAGATGAAAGATACCTTCTAAGCATCTATATGCCTTTGCCAATGCTATCTATTTGCAGTTCCAATTGAATTAAATCCTTAAGAAGTTTTCTTTGCAAGTAATTTAAAGACCTCCTACCTGTGGTCTCTCTTACATCAAATCAGAAGCAGGATTTGGCGAAATGAGAACTCTTCCTATTGAACAATTATTTGGCTAGCGTTGTCTTCCCCACTCCACCTAATCTGACGATTCCCAAGACCTGGAATTTACCACTCTGCCTTTGCTGCCTTGAAACTGTGATTTCGAAATCGTCTACTTTTTCTTCTAGACCAGATGGATATATGGCCACATTGAATGTTGTTTTCCTATGCTTTTAAAGCATGCATTGTACTACCTTATCCAACATCTTTCCCTCATCACTGGAAATTCACAACAAAACAAACAAAAACATTATGTATATATTAATACAAACTAGATTAATAATCATAGAGAGAGAATGAGAATTAGAGTTCTAACCCATTATAGGCCTCAAGCTCGAAACCGCCTGATGCCGAGATCATTAGGAGAAGCAGGCTATGATGGAGAAAAAAATGTATCATGTGTTTCTCAACCTCATAAAGATTTAACTGGACATTTGGTCAATTTGGTCATGGGTGTGGCTCAAAAGTAAAATCTCAACCTTTCTAAGAAATCCAATTTCTACAAGCATAGATAAATATGCAATTGCAACTTTATTATTATTTTTCTCGACCTATATTATCTAATTATATTATCTAATTGGACATAAAGGATTTTAGGAAGAGGTCCTTGCCAATAACATAAAATCATGAATTTAAATATCACATTTGGTTGTTCCTTATGTTTGGGATAAGATGGATAAACTCTATGAATCAATACCTTGTTGATAGTCATGCATCCAATTAAATGAATTTGTAAAAAATTCTCGTTGCACAAAATAGGAGATAATTCCATCAATTAGTGAGATCAGTAGACTGTTATTTCACCTTTTTAGAACACAACAGAATTAATCAGTAACGAATCTGAAAAAAATATTCAAGAGACAAGATGTAATGCAATGATACACAGAACATTGCTATATCGTTAGAGATTAAGTGGATAATAGCAATACCGGGTGACCATTAATGTACTTTTCCCATAAAGAAGACCCATTATTATTAAGTGGATCAGGGATTGGAGTATGTTGGACTGAAACACCCTGTATTTTTGAATTTGGATTTGATTTGTGACCATGATTTGTAGGTAGCTTATGTTCAATACAAGGAATTGTTACTATCAACAATCAACGCATGCAAATAATTCTAAATTTCACAATTACACACAACTACAAGTACCTACCATCATGGGTTGGGGGTGGAATGGCATCCCAACTGTGGGGCAACCCCAAGAATCAGCACATACCTACAAGAAGTCATATCAGATGCTATTTTGTATCAATGAATAATTAATATGAAAAAATATACCAGATTCAAACATGAAATAGAAGAAAAGAATAGAAAACAGCTTGGTTGTAAGTTGAAACTATACCCCTGGATGTTTCCAGAAAGAGCCATCCTATGCTTTCCATGGAGTAGGTGTCCCCACATGAAGTTGTTGCCACATCTGACTACCTGACTGATTTATAGTGGGATGTCCCCAAACAGGAAGAGGCGGGCCCACAGGAGTCCCATGCAGTGCAGGATGTAGTTGAACTGGTGAATATGGAAGAATTGGTCCAGAAGCAGGATTCCCTTTACGATTCCAATATTCATCGTACTTAGATCTAGTCCAGGTAGGGTCAAAATGCTGCCAATATCGTCTGCTTGCAACATCATCTTCCCTTGGAAAAATGTGCCTTCTGTGAGAACGATATTTCTGCACATCATATCCTCAGTATGTCATCATAGATCAATGAATCATTTCTCAACAACATCCTCACAGAATATGGCACTTATAATTGACAACTTTGTACTCTATAAATATATTATCAGAAAGCATGAGGTTTTCTTTATTGTCAACGTTATGTAAGCCAGTTTTATGGTTTTGTTGTTTACCAAGCAAATCCAAGGAGAAATAAAAAATTATGTTTATAATATAATTTCGCCAAGCTACAGAACACCTTTTTCCTTTCATACTGAGAAAAGTCTCATACATCACATTGCACACCTAAACATTATGATGTATTCTGGTAAAACTCCAATTCAAAAATCTAATCATAAAAAGGTTCAATTTGAAAAAAAAATCTGAACATTTACTCCCTTTTAAAAGAATGACTAACCTATAAGTGGCTAGCAACATTATGCTGAGTTAATCCATACACTTTCATAAGGTCCAAAATTCTTGAAGGGATTTCCTGATCAATTCCAAGTTGCTCCACTGCTTGCACAAAACGTTGATGCAGTTCCATTGTCCATTCTACCTACAAGTAGAAACACCTTTAGTCCACACATGCTAGAAATATCCTTAATTGGCATATAAAGTTCACATCCGGGTCTTACCTTAAACATTTTCTTGCTATGTCTTACCTTAAACTTTTTCTTGCTAGAAGCAATATTGGACTTTTTGCAACCATGCTCTGTGCTATTCTTCTTTCCTTTGATATCTTCTGTACTGGAATCAACATTTTCTTCATTACAAGCATAAGAAGACAATATAGCTTCTTTCTCGATATTCTCATCATCACTCTTTGAACCTTCAGCAGAACCCACTTCCTCTTCTGCAATGCCAGAAGCATTAACTACATGCACATCTACAGTTTCCAGCCTTGAGTGTAAACTGGTATCCCTAGAAGTAATTTCATTCCCCAACTGGTCGCTTTTTATGTCGACGGGTTTCATCCCAGATTGGCTATTATTTATTGCTTTCAGTGATATTCTATACATGTCTTGAATTTCTTTCTTTACAGATGTTGGGCTATCAAATTGAGATGACCAGGTTGATTTTGCTTCATCATCTAATCTCACTTCTCTTATAGTTTCATACCCACAATTATTTTCAACATGCGTTGTTCCAACCATTAAGTTTGTGGCATCGTCTAATCTAAGTGTTTTATCCTCCTCAGAAGGGGACCTACCTCCTTATAAAGGTTGAGGAGTTGATGGAGATGGAAATTTCTCACTATTACAAGGGTCAATGCTTGTCTCTTGTTTTACAGAATCTATGGGAGTTTGCATGCAAGACTGTACCTCATGTAGAGCACTAGCCCCAGCTTTGATTCCACCAGATGACTCTCTGTTTTGAGTTCTTTTACACTTAACAATAGCTTGTTGAGGCCCCAGTTGAAGCATGGATACACTAGTTTCTTTAACTAGTTTAAGAGACTCTGAAAGCACAGTTCCACTCTCACTGAATTCCTGCACATACACTGTGATTGATGAACTATGGATCTCTCCATCTAGTTTATAGCATGAAAGGATACTGTTTAATTTTATGTTAAAAGAATACAACTATTTTATATCCACATAGAAAGAGGGGAAAGTGAAACAAGCAAGCATACTCACTCCCAAACCAATCTAAGTTATAGGAAGCACCACTCCCATCTCTCTTGCCCCATTAAATAAGTATTATGGACCAACCCCTCACAACCAATGTGGAATATCACAACATATTTGTCAAACTAATCAAGTAAAAAGCACAAACCTTGTGAACCACATGTTGACAAATATTTTTGAGCTTGTCCTCAGATATCGGTTTCTGTAGGAACTCCGATGCTCTGAGCTATTTAACGAATGAAAATATGAAGTTCATTTAGCACATAGATAAAACATAGCAGAGGGTGAAAACACAGAAACTGATGACCAAGCAGGTACCATCAAAATAAGAGGAAGAAGATTACTGCTATGCACTTCATCGTCATGCTCAGGCAGCTCCTATTTGACATCACTGCATGACAATAAAAAGTAGCATCAGAGCTAATGATGATGGACAAACAAAATTTAAAATATAGATTAAAAGGGGCATCCCTCTAATCCGATCGATATGCTCCCTATAATACTTACTAATGGTTGGTATATCGCAGTTTGTTTGGAGGAACCTAAAACCGCCACAACTGTTACCTGTGGTCACATACAACCAAGAGGACAAGATTACAACCAAGTTTCAGATCGCAGAGAATACAGACTATTGTTAGGAAACTGAGTAGTTGCTAATTTATGGACAGAGAGACTGCCATCAAAACTGTAGAAAAGAAATAAGAAGGCCAATAAACTTATCTCAACCAAAGCAACAAGAAGGCCAATAAACTTACCTCAACCAAAGAAACATGGAATGGATTAGTCTCATTTGCAAGCACAGCCAATGCCTCTGTTTCGTTGGAGAAGGTGGAAACTTCCTCAAGCCATCACTAAAACTTGATCAACAACACCTCCACATCCA
Organism: Picea engelmannii; assembly: GCA_009831015.1. Lineage (NCBI taxonomy): Eukaryota > Viridiplantae > Streptophyta > Pinopsida > Pinales > Pinaceae > Picea > Picea engelmannii. Next base: position 974,779 of record ML779241.1, on the reverse strand, counting down.
TATGCAGAAAATGGAAAAGAACAAAAAGAGAACCCTAGTGAAGGAAAAAATGAAGCAAATACAAGGCATATTATTTACACAGATCTATAACTGTTTCAAAAGAAAAAATCCCGACAAGAACAGATATTACAGAACAATAAACATCCTCCTATCTGTAAATCTGATAGATCTTGGCCTATGAAGGAAGATTATGCTAAAAAATGACAACAACTATGGAATTGGATGAAAATACTTAGAGGAAAATTGTCTTGTAGCAATGTTTATCTGTGGGTTACAAGCGAGCGAAGAGGTAATAAATTCCTGGAATATGAATCTCAATGTTTCGTGATCTTTTTTTTCGGTTTAGTGTGACATATTTGGGTTGTTGAATGTGCCTAGGAGCCACTAGCACAAACCCATCTAAGCTCAGTCTAATATATATGTTGTCTGAGGCTGGGAAGCTCAGGGTTGTACATTTGGATTTTTAATATTTGATATAGAGGCTATTTCTGTGAACTTTAATATGCATCTTTGATTTTTTAAACATTCAGAGATATACCAAAAATTCATGTTTAGATGAATCTGTACTAATGTCCATATTCAACATACCCAATGCTCCATTACACGATCACACAAAAATAAAATAGTTGATAGATCAACCCAACCCAACAAGTTGTTTGGAACTTTCAATATATTGGTAGAATCAACTCCCCAACTTCACACCCGACCACCCCAGCTAGTAAAGAGTAGAACACGCTGACAATAAGCTTCAGATCCTTTTGTAGGACATGTTATCTACTTGGAAATGAAATGGGTCCATGGGACTTTCAGATCATTAATTTCCATGGACCAATGACTACATAATAGCTTGTTGTTCCACATGGAATTATCACATTATCAACTATGTTACTCCTCTATACTACCCAGCATAACACTATCCAGCTTGTTACTCCCGAAGTTCTCTGCCATTGCAGAAAAGGATTCCATTCTTAATTTTGGATAAAGTTAGTCCAGACATATAAGACCTCAAATGCAACACCATCTTGCATAATCATTACAAAATTCTCGAGATCTCATCAAAATTATCTGATCAGTAGAGTAGTAATAAAAACTTCAATCCCTTGAATCCAGTTCCAGGATTGATATTTTAAAACGAGATCCCCATGATTAAGAAGTCTTGTACATATAAACTTACTCCATTTGTGCTTCTGCCAATACTTACGTGCAATTAAGGATTTTAATCAAACTTACCAACATATTCAAAGCCTTCCAGTCTGGAGTTGGTTTCAGCAGCTGCCTTAGAGTCCTCATCCAACACCAGAACCCTGAGGCCTTTAGGAAAATCCTTCTAGTCTGCAACACTTACCATGCTTACTTAAACATGAAAATTAAACCAGATGGATGTCGATAAACATGTAAATACCGTTCATTTTCATCATCACAGTCAGTTGCTAAGCATAGAGAGGCGATCTAGTGGTCTGTTGTGGCCATCTAACATCCCACAAAACTGGTCTCAATTGCAGACAAAATCCTCTCCAGTTAAAAAACAAAAAAGCATACAACATTTAAAGAACATGGCTCAAGCATACCATCCATATTTGTTTGTCCATCGAAGATCAGAGGGCTTCACATTTGATGCAGGAGCATCGCTCACTCATCAAGCGAACCAGCGCGTGGAGCAGGAAAAGACAGTTGGACAAGCCAACCAACTTCTTTTTGAATTTTACTTTGATGTGGTTGCACCAAACATTAAATGTATTGATTTGAAGAAGCGCGCTTGTATTTTAAATGGACCTTGAGCCTTTAAGCTCTCGTCCTAAGTAGATAGGAAGGAATTTATTAGATTTAATGCTGTTAGATAGGAATTTATTGTAGAATTGATAGCTTCATATTTCGAGAGGGAAAACGGAATATAGGCACCCTCCTTTGTACATTGTAACATTAGCAATTATCATTGAGAGCAAGCAGAGCAGAGCAGATAACTTGTGGAGAACACCCATGTATAGATTGGATTAATAGAAGAGAGTCTTTGATTTAGCTTCATGGTTTGTGTTGTTTCTCTGTGTTGATATTATGCTCATGAATGTTTGCTTTCTGTCATGTGTTTGCTTTGATATGCTGCATGTGAGATTTCATAGTTGATTTGAAGTCTGTGGGAGAGAGGAGAATGAGTTTCAATTGTTTCTCTGTCTGAGCCAGGAGATTCATGCATAAAGTGCAGTGGAATTCATCCACATAGAGTGCGTTGATGAGGCTAGACAGTTAGACTCTCATTCTCATCTGCCCAGAAGTTGACTTGGGATTGTTCGAGTCGTGCAGGAGAAGTGCAGGTCGAACCTGAAGTCTCAGAAGTAAATCTGAGAAAAGGAAGGTGTGGGACTACTGTTGCAGAGAGTGCACGGAGTCTGGAAGAACTCAACACTTCGAGAGTTGTTGAGGTCGAGTATCAGGGTGTGTGCAGAATCTCTGAAGGAGTCAGAGGGACCAAGCTCAGGGGGGATAGTTCTGTTGCGAACGTCATAGGAACAGACCCAGGTGAGATTCGAACTAAGAGAAGCCTTGGAGCAGGAGAAATTCCCAAGGAGGAGAACTGACGGGCAGGGATCGCAGGAGGAACTCGCGAAATCCTGCTGACCGTTAGATCTGAGAAGAGCTGCGAGGGAGTTAACCCGCAGGCGCAGGAAAAAATCAAGTCATCGCATATCGGAGTTTGGCGTTTGGCGAGGTAAGAGTTTCATGCTCGTCGAAATCACGAGTAGCGATTTCTCGATTTAACAGGAGTCGTCGATTATCACAGGGACACGTGGCATCGGATCCCGGGAGATCGGGATTTGGTGTTCGGGGTTTTCGACACCAAGGAAAACTTACATCGTGCATTCGCGATCCGTGAAATCCCGACGACGACGTGGCAGTGTGGGACCATGAGACTTAGTGGAGTCCAGGTGGCATTGCATTGGGAGATCGGCACCTCGGAGCTCGGGGTTTGGAAAGTCAGTTTGTTGACATTGCAAGCAGCGATATCCCGATAGGGAAATCCCCGACGCGTGGAAGTGTTGACCCGTTGACCTATCGGGGTTTGGGGTTTTGGATTGGGTAAGAACTGTGCATGTGTGTTTCGCGATATCACGAAACTCGATTTCCCTAGAAGCGAAGGGGATATCGTCGAAGGAGTGTTGTGGGTAGTGAGAACTCCCGAGAGGAGTTGGAAGAGCATTTGACTCTTCGGGCCTGGGTGAAAGAAGGTCCTGGTGGGAGCGACTGCTGCCGAGAGCGGTTGCATCAAGAGTGGTATCAGAGCGGGAGTATCTTTGCTTTCTGTAGCAGAGATAGAGATTCATTATGCCGCCCAGAAGAGAGAGACATTCACCTGATCGTGAAGATAGGGATGTTTGAAGAAGGGGTAGGCCAGCAGGAAACCCAGAGATGGAGTGACAAATGAGAGATCTCCGAGCAAGGCTCGAGGAGATGGAGACAGCGCAGAGACACAGAGTCAGCGCTGGAGAGTTCAGTGATTCCGAGGTGGAAGAGGAAGCTGGACACGATGCAGAAGAGGTCACAACAGAAGATGCTTCAACCGAGCGGTTGATCAGAGCCATTTCTAGAATGAGCTCAAAAACCAAAATGGACATTCCCGTCTATGAGGGGAGTCTAAATGTAGAGGAGTTGTTGGATTGGATCTGAGCACTCGAAACATACTTCGATTATGAGGATATCGAAGAGGACAAGAATATAAGGCATGTTGTTACCAAGCTGAAAGGACATGCAGCCTTATGGTGGGATGAGTTGCAGGCTGATAGGCACTGCAAAGGAAAACAAAAAATTAAAAGCTGGGACAGGATGATCGCTAAGATGAAGGCGAAATTCATCCCGAGGGATTACCAGATCACTCTGTTCAGGCGTATGTAGAGCCTGAGATAGAAGCTGATGATGATGAAGGAGTACACTGAGGAGTTTTACAGACTCAATATCAGAGCAGGTCATCGGGAGAGCAATGATGAAAAGGTGGCAAGATACCTGAATGGCTTAAGGTATGACATTCAGGATGAATTAAGCATGGTTACCATCTGAACTGTTGAGGATGCGTACCAGATGGCTCTGAAAGCCGAAGAGAAGCTGGGCCGCAAGCAAGGACAGTGAGGGCGAGGCAGGAGTCAGCCCAGAGGCAAGGCAATTGCCCAGGATAGAACTCAGAATCCCAAGGAGGATTGGAAGAGACCTCAGGGTAAGGTTGAAAGAGGTGGAACCTCACAACCAAGGCAGCAATATGATGAGCCGAGGAGGCAACATACAGAGCAGGGAGGCGGATATGCTGACGCCAACACTATTCCTCGTACCTGAGGTAGAGGAAGAGGCCGTGGAGGAATCATCACATGTTTTACATGTGGAAAAGACAGACACAAAGCCGTGGACTGTACAGACGGGAAGATGGACAGAGGAGAAGATCACATCACTGAAGTGCAGAGGCGTGATGATGAGGATGAAGAAACCGGAAATGGGAAGTCACTGACGGTACACAAAGTTCTCTTGACACCTGAGAAGGAGGTGGAAGATACAGCTCAGAGAACCAGACTATTCAGAATGACTTGCAAGACCAAGGGTTGGAAATGCAAGGTCATAGTGGACAGCGGAAGCACCGATAATCTCGTTTCGACTGAGATGGTGGAGAAATTGGAGCTGGAGACGAAAGATCACCCGAGTCCATACAAAGTGTCATGGCTGCAAAAAGTACACCAGGTATGTGTTACGAAACAATGCTTGGTTGAATTTAAAATGGGTGAATATAAGGATAAGATCCTGTGTGATGTCATTCCCATGGATGTCTGTCATGTATTATTGGGGAGACCATGGAAGTATGACAGAAATGTTGTTCATGATGGGAGGATGAACACCTATACCTTGGAGAAGGATGGGAAAACGCACACACTGCTTCCGATAAAAGATAAAGAAGTGAAGCCGAAAGTAACCAGCACAATACTTCTTATGAGTGGGAAGGAGCTTCTCACAGAGATGGAGAAAAACGAAGATCCACAGTTCTTTGTTATCAGGAAGCCGAGAATTGTCTTGACAAGCACAAGAGTGGACGACTTGCCAGAGGAGATTCAGGAACTGCTGGGAGAGTTCGCTGATATCATCGTGAATGAACTACCTCATTCGTTGCCACCGATGCAGAGTGTGATTCATCACATTGACCTCATACCAGGAGCAATTCTGCCGAATAAGGCCACGTACAGATTGACACCTCAGGAGAACGAGGAAGTCAAAAGGCAGGTACAGGATCTGCTGAACAAAGGACTGGTTCGGGAGAGTCTCAGTCCGTGTGCTGTTCCAATAGTACTAAGTTCGAAGAAGGATGGAGGCTGGAGAATGTGTACAGACTCCAGGGCGATAAATAAAATCACCATCAGGTATAGATTTCCACTGCCAAGAATGGATGATCTAATGGATTGCCTGAGTGGGGCAAATTATTTTTCAAAGATTGATCTCAAGAGCGGATATCATCAGATCCAGATGAGAGAGGGAGATGAATGGAAAACAACATTCAAAACAAACGAGGGTTTGTACGAATGGCTGGTCATGCTGTTTGGTTTGACAAACACGCTAAGCACTTTTATGAGGCTGATGAATGAAGTCCTAAGGGAATTCATTGGGAAATTTGTGGTCGTGTATCTGGACGACATATTAATTTTCAGTAAGACCAAGACTGAACAATTGAGACATTTAGCCATTGTGATGAGAAGGCTACAGCAGGAGAAGTTGTTGATCAATTTGAAGAAGTGCTCGTTTATGCAGACATAACTCATTTATTTGGGTTTTGTGATTTCGGCGAATGAATTGAAGATGGATCCTGAGAAGGTGGAAGTAATCAGGAATTGGCCATCGCTGAGAAATGTTTTTGAGGTAAGGAGCTTTCATGGTTTGGCTAGTTTCTACAGAAAGTTCATTCGGAATTTCAGTGGAATTAGTGCAGCAATGATGGACACAGTGAAGAAGCGCCACAAAGTTTTTCACTGGATAGCCGAGGCTGAAAGGAGCTTCAATCTGTTGAAGTGGAAGATAACAGAGCAACCAATTCTGGTGTTGCCTGGTTATCAAAAGACGTTTCAGGTGAAATGTGATGCCAGCGGATATGCTGTTGGAGGGGTCCTCAGTCAAGATGACATACCTGTTGCATATTACAACGAGAAGCTGGATGATGCAAAGTTGAAATACTCCACATATGATAAGGAGTTCTATGCCATCATACATGCATTGAAAAAGTGGAGGCATTACTTAATACCCAAGGAATTTGTGTTGTACAGTGATAATCATGCATTGCAGTTCGTAAGTCAACAGGATAAGTTGAACCAGAAGCATGCGAAATGGGTAGAGTACATGCAAAATTTCACATTTGTAATTAAGCACATTTCAGGAACTTCTAACAAAGTGGCTGATGCTTTGAGCAGGAAATGTTTATTACTGCAGGAGTTCAGAGTCAAGACTTTGGGTTTTGAGAACCTCAAAGATATGTATGCAGGTGATGCGGATTTCAGAGAAGCATACGAAGCAGCTGAGAATCCAGTTCTCAGGGATCGGAGTCCGTGGCTGGAATATATGATCCAGGAAGGATTGTTGTTCAGGGGCAATCAATTGTGCATACCGAATTGCTCCATGAGGGAGAATTTGGTGAGAGAAAAGCACAGCGGCGGATTAGCAGGTCACTTTGGACATGACAAAACATTCACCAAGCTGAGCAAATCGTATTATTGGCCAGGCATGCGGGCAGATGTGAAGAGGTTTGTTGACAGGTGTCGGATTTGTCAACACTTGAAGGGCCAAAAGCAGAATACAGGTTTTTATCATCCATTGCCCATACCTGAGAGGCCATGGGAGGCAATCAGTATGGATTTTGTGTTGGGTTTGCCGAGAACTCAGCGAGGAGTTGATTCCATCTTCGTGGTGGTAGACAGGTTCTCAAAGATGGCACATTTTATTCCGTGTCATAAGACCAGCGATGCGACGCACATCACAAACTTATTTTTCAAAGAGGTTGTTAGACTGCATGGATTGCCGAGGAGCATAGTCTTGGATCGGGATACAAAATTCATAGGTCATTTTTGGAGGACGCTATGGAAGAAGCTGGGAACTAATCTAGCATTTAGTTCACCTTACCATCCGCAGACGGATGGGCAGACTGAGGTGGTCAACAGAAGTCTGGGAGATCTGTTGAGAAGCCTAGTGATGGAACACCACATCAGTTGGGACCAGATATTGCCACAGACAGAGTTTGCGTACAACGATTCGGTGAATCGGAGTACAGGCAAAAGCCCATTCCATATTTTGTATGGAACACAGCCGAGGGGAGTTTCTGAGCTCAGGGAGTCAGGACAAGCTGAAACTAGTAGCGCTCGTGCTGAAGAATTCACTAAAGCGATGGAGGAACTTCACGCACAGGTGAAGCAGCGACTGCAGAAATCAAATCAAGAGTAAAGCGCAGAGCCGATCAGCGGAAGAGACAACTTCAGTTTGAAGTTGGGGACATGGTTCTGGTGCACTTGAGAAAAGAAAGGTTCCCAAGGGGAACATATAACAAGCTCAAGATGAAGAAAATCGGGCCATGCAGAGTCCTGAGGAAATTTGGCGAGAACGCATATGAGCTTGACTTGCCAGAGGGCATCGGGATATCTCCGATATTCAATATTTTGGATTTATACCCATATAAGGCTGATGGAGAAGTCGAAGCTGGAATTGAGGAACCAGTGGTCCAGTGGCAGAAATAATTACCAGTTGCATAGAAACCTGAGATGGAGTGCATACTGGATAAAAGATTGGGCAAGAAGACCAGGCGGAAGCAGTATTTTGAATACCTGGTGAAATGGAAGAATCACCCAGTGGAGGATGCCAGCTGGGAGACATAAGCAGTCATACAGAGGCATGGAAAGACCATGCAGGAGCTCATGGACAGGAGCCCATGAAATCTTTTGAGCTGAGGAGTATGATGCAGGAGCATCGCTCACTCATCAAGCGAGCCAGCGCATGGAGCAGGAAAAGACAGCTGGACAAGCCAACCAACTTCTTTTTGAATTTCACTTTGATGTGGTTGTGTCAAACATTAAATGTATTGATTTGAAGAAGCGCACTTGTATTGTAAATGGACCTTGAGCCTTTAAGCTCTCGTCCTAAGTAGATAGGAAGGCATTTATTAGATTTAATGTTGTTAGATAGGAATTTATTGTAGAATTGATAGCTTCAGATTTCGAGAGGGAAAACGGAATATAGGCACCCTCCTTTGTACATTGTAACATTAGAAATTATCATTGAGAGCAAGCAGAGCAGAGCAGAGAACTTGTGGAGAACACCCATGTACATATTGGATTAATAGAAGAGAGTCTTTGATTTAGCTTCATGGTTTGTGTTGTTTCTCTGTGTTGATATTATGCTCATGAATGTTTTCTTTCTGTCATGTGTTTGCTTTGATATGTTGCATGTGAGATTTCATAGTTGATTTGAAGTCTGTGGGAGAGAGGAGAATGAGTTTCAATTGTTTCTCTGTCTGAGCTAGGATATTCCTGCATAGAGTGCAGTGGAATTCATCTGCATAGAGTGCGTTGATGAGGCTAGACAGTTAGACTCTCATTCTCATCTGCCCAGAAGTTGACTTGGGATTGTTCGAGCCGTGCAGGAGAAGTGCAGGTCGAACCTAAAGTCTCATAAGTAAATCTGAGAAAAGGAAGGTGTGGGACTACTGTTGCAGAGAGTGCACGGAGTCTGGAAGAACTCAACACTTCGAGAGTTGTTGAGGTCGAGTATCAGGGTGTGCGCATAATCTCTGAAGGAGTCAGAGGGACCAAGCTCAGGGGGGATAGTTTTGTTGCGAACGTCATAGGAACAGACCCAGGTGAGATTCGAACTAAGAGAAGCCTTGGAGCAGGAGAAATTCCCAAGGAGGAGAACTGACGGGCAAGGATCGCAGGAGGAACTCGCGAAATCCCGCTGACCGTTAGATTTGAGAAGAGCTGCGAGGGAGTTAACCCGCAGGCGCAGGAAAAAATCAAGTCATCGCATATTGGAGTTCGGCGTTTGGCGAGGTAAGAGTTTCATGCTCGTCGAAATCGCGAGTAGCGATTTCCCGATTTAACAGGAGTCGTCGATTATCACAGGGACGCGTGGCATCGGATCCCGGGAGATCGGAATTTGGTGTTCGGGGTTTTCGACACCAAGGAAAACTTACATCGTGGATTCGCGATCCACGAAATCCCGACAACGACGTGGCAGTGTGGGACCACGAGACTTAGTGGAGTCTAGGTGTCATTGCATCAGGAGATCGACACCTCGGAGCTCGGGGTTTGGAAAGTCAGTTTGTTGACATTGCAAGCAACGATATCCCGATAGGGAAATCCCCGACGCGCAAAAGTGTTGACCCGTTGACCTATCGGGGTTCGGGGTTTTGAATTGCGTAAGAACTATGCATGCGTGTTTCGCGATATCGCGAAACCCGATTTCCCGAGAAGCGAAGGGGAGATCACCGAAGGAGTGCTGTGGGTAGTGAGAACTCCCGAGAGGAGTTGGAAGAGCATTTGACTCTTCGGGCCTGGGTGAAAGAAGGTCCTAGCGGGAGCGGCTGCTGCCGAGAGCGGTTGCGTCAACATTATAAAAGACAGGAATAACAATAGCCAGAGACTTCAAGAAGCTATGTATGGAATCGACACGCATCACGTCCTGCAAGCTATCTTTCATCGACTGCAGTGACAGCCATCGACTGCCAAATGACAGCAGGAGGATATGACAAGGGCTCTGATCTGCAGTGACATGTCAAGACGACGCCTGTTCGGCTCGAAAATTGATGTAGTAGTGAGATGAGACTGTATGTCCGCATTTATGAACAACCGTCAGCTCGACAATAAGAGGTTTGTTTGAATAGCCAATGACACCTTGCCAAAAAAGATTTTAAATAATTGAAATAAATAAATAAAATCTATTGCTAAAGTGTGATATTTGAAAAGCATATAAATTTTTGGTCAAATCGTGGATTAATATATAGTCAATGACGAACTCATCGCTATATACCAGCCTATCGACAGGTATAATAAAGGATCCACCCTTTCTAAATATTTTATCATCCACCTCACCTTATTTACGAGTCCACCCCAACACGATTCTCCACTTTATTTATATATACAATATTCTCCACCACGTTTTATGTATAATGAGACAAAGGTTTGACCATGTCCTCGAATAAGAAAAAAAACTTCATACCATCACAAAAGTTTTAATTCATCGCAAATTTTTTAGATTTTCACTCTCTTAAGCCTGCAAGGTGGCACTGAGTTTGGAGGTAGTGCTCCTTAACTTTGGATGGGGGAGCCTTGATTTGTTAGCACTTTGTGGTTCACAAATCGAGTGATCTAATTTTGGGAAAATCCCAATGCCTTAAGTGTGAGAGAGTCAACACACCTCTAAAACTCTCTAGGGAGCACCGAGGACCTGAAACCCACTCAATCACATCCTATGTTCTCAAAAAATATTTGGAAACTTGTACACAATTTGTCTTGGCTTACCTGTTGTACCTGCTCAACCTGCTCTAATACCACTTTTTAGGCAGCGGAAGAAAAACAGAGCATAAAACCAGAGCATAAACTAGCAAGATAAAACTGAGAACAACAATCACACAATTGACACATTGATTTATGTGGAAACCCAATGTGGGGAAAAACCACAGGCAATGATATTCGGTATTCTTATTATTCAAGGGAGAATTACAATGGTCAATCTCAGGAATACAACCATCCTCTCCTCACACACACTCTTCTTTCTACACAGTGTTGTGTCTTGCTCATACACTCTACACACATTGCACTCTCACCTCTATAGGTATGCTCGTATATATAACATCTATCACTCAGTTACACAAACTAATCATGAATAGATCACATAGTTACATGAACAGTTCATAAATAGATTACACAGTTTACACAATCTGTTTACAATGACTACATGTATGCACATTCCAAATATAGTTGATATGCATATGCATGTGAGAGCATGAGGAAATTCATTGACATGTTTCGAACATCAATATCCTGAGAAGAGATGGAGTCTTCAATCCGTTACAAAAGTAACAATTACCTATGGTAGGAGTTGTAGCATTAATCTCATAAGAGATGGAATCTTCAATCCATTACAAAAGTAACAATTACCTCTGATAGGAGCTATAATCTTCAATCCATTATTAGAAAAAGATCACCAGATTCTAAAAGGATTAAGATTAGATTGATCGATTGATGGTTTTCGTGGATTTATACTGATTGCATAAGGTGTGTATTCAACACAAATTGTCATTGAGCTGAACGTAATGTACGGACAACAATTAAGGAGTTGTCTAGGTTTTGGTTATTTTGGCTGAAATTTGACATGAATTTTTGGAATTTTGGTAAGATTGAACTTAATTCAATTCCATTTAGATAGAATTACTACTAATTTTAATCTCAAATGTCAAATAAAATGAGTTTGTTCACGAAAACAAATTTATCTTTGAGATTTTAATGTTTGATGATTTTCTAATTTGATGGAAAGTATTACATATTTTAACGAACTTTTATGACATATATGAGAAAATTTTAACATTTTATAGTCAAACTACCCGAGTCACTTATCCATCATGTGATTGCAATTATTGGATTTGAGAGATGTGCGTTCCACATTAGGACCACTTGAAATCCTTGAGTTCCGGGATTCATCATGTTATATCGAATAGATTTATGTCAATTTAGAAGCATGGATGGATGTAGTAATTTTTGTAAGGTAGGGTATGTAATTTCCCAACGACAATTATCCCTTTTATTAGTGCTCTCATGTGCAATGTTTTTTGTTTTAAAGATTTGATGGGACATGAAAACAACTATATATATATATATGATGTAATGCTTGTTACCAACCTATCAACTTGTTACAAATTTAATAAATGGAGATACCTTAAGAGGTCGTATGTTGATCAGGTTGATGATAAGGAAGTTTACCACATAGAGTATTGAGTTAAGTTTTGTTCAAATTTCAACGAATGTTAACCTTTAGAAAGTAGACTCTCAATCAAATTCGACAACACTTTTCACCTAACATTCATTTCAATAAAGTAAAAATTGCATAACAAAGCTTTTATATATATTTTTTAAATTTATTTCAAAATGCAACTTTGTCTTTAATTTGGAATTAAAAGAGATTTGTGAAAACAAAGAAAATTAATCAAGTTATTTAAAAAATCAAATTTAAATTGCTTTAAATGTAATTAATATTGCAATGTGAAATCCTTTGCTGCTTGCGGAGACTTTTGCACAGGCATATCCTTGCACATATATGATTACAATTTATTAAATAGTTAATTATGTAATATTATTTATTAATTAATTAATTGTTTAATATTTTCAAAGCTACTATGTATGGGTATGGGACCATAGCTCTATGGGGATATGCTTGTGTAAAATTCTCTGCACTTAAGTAACAATGCATTGCACATTGCACTACTTTGTGCTATTCTGCTAACAAGATTCATCTACTTATCGTCTGTCAGAAACTGTTTGGTAAGCAATTTCATTCTATTCAACGTTGTAATCACACTTAGGTTATCGGGTTTAGACATTTCGGGGCCAATGGTCAGCTATTTATTAGGTTGGAGTATATTTACAAGGAGATAATGGATCAATAAACCTAGATCAGAGTTTAATAGAGAAATAATCCACGCGATTAGTGCATAATCCTCCTTATTTGTGTACGAGAATTTAATACGAGAGTTAATTATGCAACTGTAGTGGATGGTGTGTATATGGGTA
>ML779241.1:916407-942038 GCA_009831015.1 Picea engelmannii | reverse complement strand
TCGGAATTAGTAAAACCAATGAGATATAATGTAGAGTCTGTTCCATAATGAATCCCAAAGGTGATGGTGCCCTGAACGCATTGAAGGATAAACTTTGCAGCTGTCCAATGTAGCTCATGTGGCTCCTGCATGAACTTGGAAACTGCGCCAACTGCATATGAGATATCTGGTCTGGAGTGTGTGAGATACAACAAGCTCCCCACTAGCTATCTGTACAGTGTGTTGTCAACTTGTGGAGTCTCCCCGCCATCCTCAAGTTTGAATACTGATAGGAAAGGAGTCAGAGCAGACTTTCAATCTGTCATGTGAAATCTCTCAAGGAGAGCTCGTGCATACTTGGCCTGAGATAGTTTGATGCTTGATGCATCATGACTAATCTCGAGTCCAAGAAAGAAGTGTAGCGTACCCATGCCCATAAAAAAAAACTTGTCATGTATAATCCTCTTGACTGCAACAATCGTTGAAGTCAAGCTCCCGGTGATCATCAAATCATCAACATACAGAACTAAAAGTAGAAGTGAATCAGCCATCCTTAGCATGTAGACATTCGGGTCTGATTTACAATGTACAAAGTTATGTGACAACAGGTAGGAGTCCATATTGGCATACCATGCCCACGGAGACTGCTTGAGGTCATAAAGGGACTTCTTCAGTTGACAGACCAAAGATGAGTCATGCATAAATCCCTGTGGTTGCTCCATGTAGATCTCCTCAGAGAGATCGTTGTGAAGAAATTCATTCTTCACATCCATTTGATGGAATTCCATCCCTTGTTTGTCGCAATGGAAAGTGCCAATCATATGGAATCCATCTTCTCTACTGGAGGAAAGGTCTCGTCATAGTCAATACCATGAACCTACTGAGATCCTTTGACGACAAGCCTGGCTTTGTATCTATTGATCTCTCCATTCACTGCACTTTTGGTCCTGTATGCATCTGACAAGTTTCCTCCCAGAAGGAAGGGGAACCAGATCCCAAGTCTGGTTCTTGAGGAGGGAGTTGTACTCCTCCTGCATGGTGGATTCCCAAAAGGGATTTCCAGCAGCCTCACCATAAGACTGTGGATATAAAGATTGAACCAAGAAAATATGCCTGGAGGGAAATGATTCAGTGGTAGTGAGTGAAATAGGAGGATCCTTGAAATCAGATCGATTCCTCCTATTATCAGTTGGATCACCAATGAGATCCCCTGCAGCCTAAAGAGTAGTCTGTGCCCACTTGGGCCTCTGCTCTGGCTCTGCAACTGAATTTGGATGCTCTAACTTTGCATTTGACTGTACTGAGTCTGAATTTGAATCATCTGAGTCCTCTGAATCAAAACTCTCATCTGAAGAAGAGTCGGCATGTGCATGCTCATCATATCAAACAGGTGGAAGAGTGAAGGTGTCTGCATGCGACTGTTGAGGTACATGTGAGACACTTTCCTTGAATTGGAAACTTCAATCAATGATGAGTCGGTCCGAGGAAATATCAATAAGGTTATATCCCTTCACACCATCAGGATATCCAACAAAAATGCACTCAATGCTCTGTGGATCAGGTGCCTTCCTCTTTTCAGAGGGAATCCAAGCCCATGCACGTGAAGAAAAAATGCAAAAGTGGGTCACTTTTGGTTTGAGGCCGCTCCAAGCCTCGTAGGGGGTCTTATCCTTGACAGATCTATGGGAATATTTGTTTTGGATGTATGTTGCACAATTAATTTCTTTGTCCCATAGTCTCTGTGGTAATGATTTTGCATGTAGCATGCAATATGCCATATCCTTTAGAGATTTGTTTTTCCACTCAACAACTCCATTTTGTTGCAGAGTATAGGGAACTATATGTTGCAACTGAATCCCTGCCTCATGGAAAAGATTATGGATATCATGATTTTCATACTCTCCCCCATTATCAGTTCTAAGGACTTTGATCTTCTTTCTGAACTGTGTCTCAACCAAGGCTTTGAAGTCTTTGAGGTGTTGAAAGACCTTGGATTTTTTCTTGAGAAAGTAGATCCATGTAAAAAGTGAGAAATCATCAACAAAAATGAGAAAAAAACTCGATTTAATGATGGATGGATGCGTAAAGGGACCCATAAGGTCACTATGGATCAGATCTAAGGGTGCAGAAGCTCGCTGAGACTTTCCTTTGTCAAATTTATCTTGAGGGTATTTTCCGAGAACACATCCCTCACATAATCCCTTGGAGAAATAGATGTCTGGTAGACCATCAACCAATTTGTGCTTTCTAAGCTGTTGCATGTATATGACATTCAAATGTACAAACCTTCCATGCCATATTCAACTACTTTCATCATCATGAGTAAGCAGTAAAGCAGAATTAGGTTCAATGAATTCAGAAAAAGTATACAATCTAGACTGATGATTTACCTCACCAGTAACAACCCTGGAGTTGGTTTTCATGTCATAGATGTCCATGGAATTTGGTGTGAATATGAATTTATTTTTGGTGTCAGAATTCTTCATCTGATACACAGAGAGAATATTGACATAAAGTTTGGGAATGTGCAGCACATTCTCGAAGCTTCCGTTGGTGAGTTCAATCCTTCCTTTGTCAGTGAATTCGACAGAAGAGTTGTTCCCCATCATAATAGGAGGACCTTTTCATGTATCCAATGAATAATATACTACTTTTGATGCATCCATGTTATGTGATGCTCCTGAATCTACAATCCAAGCATCGGGAGAGGAGTTGATGGAAATCAAGGCATGGCTAGAATTGCCTTTCCTGGAAATTAAGATCTTATGGCTTCTTCTTCTTGGCACCCTCGGGAATGCGATCTCCAAGGTTTTTTTGATGAAGTATTTGAGACATCAGATCTTTTTTTTTTTTTCATGCATGCATATTCTGAATGGAATCCTTTGTGACAATACGTGCATTTCTCCCCTTTTCTCCCCTTTTCCTCTTTGGATCCGGAGGCATCGGTGAAGGGTTTTTTGTACCCTTCCTTCTTCGGATGTGCATGATCTTTCCATTTATATTTATATTTATATTTTTTTATATTTATGGCTGCCATCATGCAGAGTGAGTGCATGCACCCTTGGGCCTTTGATTGTGCTCATGTTGATGAGCTTGGTTTGCTCTTGTGTCAGGGATTCGATAAAGTTCTCAAGAGAAGGCATATTCCAGTTGGCTCCAGAGGCGAATTTGATAGTATGGAATGTAGATATGAATACAGAGAATTCAGGACCAATCTTGGAGAGAATGTTGAGAACCATTTGTTTCTCCTCCTTCAATTTATCAACCCTGCAAGCTTTGAGTTGCGACAGTAAATCCTTGAATTTTGTAAAGAAATATTGGATATTGTTGAACACTTTTGGATCCAATGTGAGCAGATCCACCTTTAGCATGTGTCCCTTCATCTCATCCTATTTTCCAAAGATCCCTTCCAAGGTTGTCCAGGCTTCATTGAGAGTCTTACAAGAAGATATATGAAAAAGGAGATCAAGAGAAATAAAACTGCAAATTGTTCCAAGTTCCTCATCCATGCGATTTAAGTACTTGGATTTTTCTATGGATGATTTCGGTTCTGTATCTGTATTCATGGTTAACTTGTAAAACCCTCTGGTTCAAATATGTATGGCTATTTTCTCCTTCTATGCAAAATAGTTGTAAGGTTTAAGAATGAATTCTTTTCAGAATTCCATCTTTCCGTTGTCTTCAATCTTTTGTACCTGCAAAATATTTTGGTGTAGCTTTTTCTTAGTAGCTTGTCGGCTTTGATACCATGTAAATGTGTTTAACCTGCACAGAATATTTCTATATAAATAATGATACACACATTTTCAAATAGAATAGGATAAAGAAGAAGAAGGAGAGAAAGAATGAAAGAATTATCATTAACCGTTATGAATAATGAATAATTTACACACGATATACTATGTATAACTCAATGAGTGCACAATGGAGGAGAACCAATGTGCCATAATGGTGGTCTAGAGTGATCTGGACACACACCAGTAGTTACGGGAGTGAACTGCCACCTAGTCTAGTCTCTCAGGCAGTTACGGGAGTGAATTGCCACTTAGTTGAGTTAACTAGTCAACTAGTCTTTAGTTAACTGACCAAATAGAGAGTAGTGAGGAGTTAAATAAGGGAATCAAGGATAATGCACCACTCTGGTGATGATACCAAGGAAAATTTGAATTATCATGGTGATGATCCCAATGTTTCATGGTGACAAAACCAATGCAGCATCTAAACTCAACTAAACTAGTTAAACTAAAGTGTCAACTGAAAGAGAATATTCTCCAGGTGTAATATTCTCCCCTAAAATATAGGATACTGAATAATGACTAATTATGACTAATAAAGAAAGAAAAATAAATCCTAGGTGTTTGTGAAGTAACTCTAATAGATATGAGATGGAGAGAGTGATGGAGTGGGTAGAGAGAGAGGAGGGAGAGATAGGTAAGAGAGAGAAGGTGGGAGAGTAGGGGGAGAGAGAGGGGGAAATGGGGGGGAAATATCAAGTGAGTAATAGTGAGAGAGGGGGGTGGTAGAGATATAGAGTAGGAGGGAGGGAGGGAGAGACGGAGAGGGATAAAGTGAGAGAAAGGGATTGGGGGAGAGAGAGAGTTAAAGATAGATAAGGAGAGAGAGGTAAAGAGAGACAAGCAAAAGAGAAGGGAATGGTGAGAGAAAGGGAAAGATGGAAAGAAAGAGAAAGTGGGAGAGAAAGAGAGATATTTTTTGAGAGAGGGGAAGAAAGGGAGAGAGGGGAGGAGGGGGAGAGGGGGGAAGAGTGGGAGAAGTAGGGAAGGAGAGAGAGGGAGAGAGAGAGAGTGGAGGGGATGGAGAGAGAGAGAGAGATTGTGGGAGAGAGGGGAAGAGACATAGAGAGGGAAGGAAGGGGAGAGGGGAAAAAGAGAGAGGGGGGAGAGGGGAATAAGTATGGAAAGAGAGAGAGAGGGAGGCAGATAGGGTGGATGGGATGTAGAGAGAGACGATTGAGGGAGGGAGGGAGGGAGAGAGAGATAATTAGAGGAAGGGAGAGGGAATAAGATGGAGAGAAGATAGAGAGAGTGGGTGGGAGATGTGGGAGAGAGAGAGATAGGGGAAGAGGGGGAAAATAGAGATGGAGAGGGAGAGAGGGGGGATATAGAGAGAGAGTTCTAGTGAGGAAAATCCCCCTATTACTATACTCAGTCAGAGTATAGGTAGAGCATTGATCTCCCTTAAAATACAATCATATTTCTAAGCTACCCCAAACAATCTGACCTTAAAATATAAGAGAAGGAAAATAGGGTGTACCTTAGATCCTTTTGGTTGGTGTAGACCTCCTCCTCCTTTGTATCTTATTGGACTACTAGTCTCCTCCCAAAGCTGACCTAAAAACAATTTAAACAACAAAGCTAAAAGATATTCTCTCTACTTATCAGTGGTATGGTTAGATATAAGTGTGAATGCATTAATCCATTAAGCATAAAAACATAATATTTGGGACATAAAAAAAAATATTTTATTCAAATGTAAAGATTACAAATAGTTACAACCTTATCATCAGGAGATGCTCCGCGAACCTAGTCTGGGATCCTCTTACTACTACTCCAAGTGCATCATTCCTTACTCACCTCTCACAATCAACTACTCTCTTTAGGAAAAAGGAATGGATTGCATAAAGAGAAGGGATGGAGGGAGAATGATGAGGCCAAATCTCAGAAAGGGTTGCAAAAACTTGGGTGAGGAGAGAAAGGGATTTTGGCATATTTTCTCTGTTCTAATGCTTGATGTTGGAATGGGACCCAAAGACCTCCTTTTATATGAAAAAAGGATAGCTATTCAATTTGGGGACAAGCTACAATAGGTGAATTGGTTAGAAAACCTCCAATAACCCATTAACTCTGTCAAATTCCTTCCAAATTTTTATTTTTTGCAACATTTGGAGGTAAATGCATGTTTTTTAGTACGCAAACAGCATATGTATGCGGGATTTCTAGTATGAAGCTAGCATATGCACGTGGGAACTAGTGCAGCAGGGCGTGCACATGCTCCAAAAAATCTTTTTTTAAAGAGAGTTCCTCGACAATAATTTGGCAAATTGTGCAAGTAGAAATTCTAATTCCATGTATGCATAGGTAGGGAATTTTAGGGCTATAATAGATTCCCCCTAATGTGTGAGATCAGAAGAGAAACTGATGGCCAAAATACATTACAAAATATTTTTTAGTGGGAAGTCATAGAGTTGAGTGAGCTTAGGACCAGAGTTCAGGAGGTCACTATCTGCAAAACAATAATAATCTCTTCGAGTCAGGCATACCCAGCTCGAGATGAACTAATCATGGTTGCCAATCAAGTACACTGCATATCCATGTCATATAAATGTCTATATAAAGTGTATCTGCGAGAAATATACAACGGATATACATATCAAAATCAATCGATGATATTCAAGTACAATATAATATGCATCTTCAAGAAGCATCAATGCTTGTGGCTGGAGATGAGGACTTCATATCTCTAGCAACAAATTCAAGATCTTCAACAACTCAGGTGGGAGTAAAATAGGAGTGTAAGACTCACTACTTTGAGGTCTTCGACATGCCATCGGGGAAATATGGAGGATCTTGATCATTAGGCACAAAAATTCATCAATTTTGAATCTGGACTTGACTAGACTCACAAGATGGTTGACTCATAAAATTCAAGAGAAAAACTGTAGAAAGGCCGAATGAGGTTGGATAAAATTTCCCTTGGACAAAATCACGAAAGATAATTAGACTCAGACATCATAATATTAACATAATTTTGTGATGCAGGAGGCACTAAAAACTCTCCATATGTTTGGAAGAGTAACCAAACGGAGAAGGACATAGCTCTATGTAGAGAGAACAACTTCCTAAGGTCATACTAGATCCCAATGCTTGGGAAAAATATGGAAGGATTTGATTTTTTTGTCTTTTTCAAAGTTTTAATGAGCTTGAAAACGAGTAAAATAATGCTACATTACAAAGGAGGAATGAGTGTCGTGAGCAAGCAAATTGGTTGCAAGCACATGGAGCATATTGATTCTCAAGGAAAGGAGATATGTGTAGGATAAGGACACTTGGGGAAAATTCCTCCATGGGTCAAGGTGTCATATCACAAAGGAAAAATGTGTTGCAAGGATTGCATCTAAGGAATTCTTTAAAGGTTCATTTTAAAGAAACATGGAGCTAGAATTAGGCCAAAGACACAAATATAAGACCCACAATGCGATTAAGTATGACACAACAAGACTCCTTCCATGTGAATTTTTACGATCCCAGAGAATGTAATCTCAGTGGTTTTTTCATGTTTAGAGAGTCTAAAAAAACACTAAAAGAAGACTCCAAGGATTTTTGTATTCGCAAGTAGTCTAGTTGGTTCGAAAAAGAGTTAAACTTATATCGAAAAGATGTCTCTTCAATACCATTTTAACGAGTGTGATTGATACAATATCACTCGGTGATATTTTCATTTTAAGGAGTCTGAAAAGAGATTAAATATGGAATCACAACTTTTTTCTAGGTTTAGTCTCGTTATCCTAAAAAAGTAAAAAATATAACTGAGGAGAACTCTCCTGGCGAGACAAGTCTCCCAAGGTGTACCTTTTTCCAGAATAATCTATTGGCTGGAAAAGGGTTAAACTCATGTGAAATAGATATTCTTTCTGGACCAATTAACGAGTGTGAAAGGAACAAGTTCACTCGATGATATTTTCATATTTAGGGAGTCTGATAAGAGCTTAACTATGGACTCTGAAGGGGTTCCTTTTCTGTAAGTAATCTCCAAGGCTCAAAAAAGAGATAAACCAAAACGAAGGAAAATGTTCTTTTTTCAAAAATTTAGTCCTTCAGGCCTGAAAAAGGGTTAAACTTATGCCTTATAATACTTTTCTAGCAAATCGAAGTTCCTAAAGCATACCTTTATTTGTAAAATTAGTCATCTGGACCAAAAACGGGGTAAACTACCACTGAACAAATGTTCCATTAAACTTGAGTTTGGCGAGCGTGAAGGGAAACAAGATCGCTTAGAAATATTTTCAATTTTAGAGAGTCTGAAAAGGGCTTAAAGAAGACTCCAGGGGGGCTAATTTTCTCAAGTAATCCAGACAAGATCGAAAAGAATAAATAAACTCTTGTTGGATGTCGCTTTCAAAATTTAAGCGAGCTTGAAAGACAACAAACCATGCTCATAGGTAGTCACGTGGGTATAAGCAAGAAAAAGATGAAGAAGAATGAGGCTTCAAGACAAAATCATGGCAGGACTAAAAGGAATCTCGTGCCTATGAAGTACTTCGGCATGGGAATCAAAAAAGAAAATAAGGCTCTAACTAGGGTGCCCATGGAATGAAGGCTCTACCACATAAAGTATGACACAGTTATTAGTAAGGAAGGTTAGTGTCACAATTTTTAGAAAAACAGGACCGCAGAGAAATAAAATAAAACAGTTGTAGAAACAAAACATAGAAGATACACAATAAAATAGAGACACAGATTTACATGGTTCACCCAGTGTGGGATACATCCACCAGAGAAATTGCTAGGTCCTTCCTTTATTATTATCCAGCAAATGAAGGGATACAACCTACAGAAAAACCCGTTGTAACTTCCTCTTCTTTCTCTCACAATCTCCTCTCTCAGAATACAATACTTGCCATAATGCATAGCCGCAATACATTTCCCTCCTAACAGAGGGTTGCCTTCTAGGGAAAAATACCCTAACATAATTTCTACCATTAGATCTGCGACCTTATAATGAACGGTCAAGATTTACAATGAAATTACAATATACATTTACATGGCAATTTTTCCTTTGGGGGCTTTGCCCCCGAACCCCTCTGCACTCCCCCGCGTGGAAAAGTGTACATACTTCTGGGGTGTAAAGTCTTCATGGGGTATAAACATGGCTGAAAGAAAGGACCTCTGAATCAGCAAGATAATCAGGCTCCAAAACCAACAACAATTCAGTGGGGTTGATCCTAAGGCCAAATGAACCAGGAAATGGATAATGCAAAAATGAAAGTAGGGAAAAACCTAACCTATATGCCAGTTTCAAGGTCATACCTATCAGAGTGGATTGATACAATGAACAAAATGTTAATGAAAAATTTCTCCAATATCGTGCATATAAGGCCAATAACACTCCTCCAAAAGTTAATAAATCCAATATAGATAGTAACTTCGGAAAATAAGAGGTGGTATTGAATAAAAAACTTGAAAACAACAAACTTGGATTATACAATATGGTACAAGGCACCACACATCCTTACAGTGCATGCATAGTACTGGTTCAGGTAGATCCTATTGTTAGGATCTGACCAAAAGTCTCTTCGGTGGTCAACCTGAAAATTCTCCCAAATGGGAAGGAAACATAAAAGATGATGTAATTCTTCCCATGGTATAGAGACTATATTCATGGCTTCAAGGATAGCCTCATCCAAAGGAAATTCAATATCCAAGAAATGACAAGAATAAGGAGGGTTGACAGTCCCAAAGGGCGAAGCAAACTAACAATATTCCATATGATGATGAAGGTTCTATCCAGGACTGGCAAAGTATATCAATGAAGAATCACAAGCATGAGGGCTTGAGGATCTACAAACAGTGAGGTCGGACTCAAAAGGAGACTCAATATCACTCAGACCAGGAGGGGAAGAAAAGGCTCCCATGTCCCCATTGGATAAAAATATTGATCAATTATTGAGACCTTGTCTCAAGAAGGTAAACATTATAGCACAGGTTCCTTATCATAAGAAATTGAACATCAAGGATAACATGCCACATAATTAACTCGTAACGAGGTAGAGTCTACACGAACACTATGAACACATAAAGGGGCATCCTAAACTAATGTCGAATTAGGATGGTCATTATCAGATGTTAGCTGGTTGATAGTGACAATGCTTCTAGTGTGAGGGAAATGCATCACCCAGAAAACCGTAGACACCACAACATCCATAGCATATACATAATCATGCCCAAGAAGCATATTGAAATATAATGGGCCTTGTACCACTATAACATCGACAAGGACAGTCTTCCCACCTAACAAGATAGGAAACTGAGGAATAATCCCCAAACACTCACTACTACGTTTATCAAAATACAACATCTCATGTGAAGCAAACACAAGCTCAGGAGAACCCAAAGCTTCCCAAGATGAGGAGGATAAAATACTTGTAGAGGCTCCTTCATCTACAATACATCAATAAATGTTTTTTGAATTAACTTCAACCCTTATTTGAAAGGGTGTAAAATAAGGTATATGATGCTCAAAAAGGTCATTCCAATCAAAGGAAACCATCCTAGGAATTGGAGGGGGTGTGCTCAAAGTGAGTGGAATGCCCCCTTGTTCTGAAAGTATTGAAATGGAAATGCTAAAAAAATAGTCCGTAGACACATCACTCCCCAATATAAGAGTGGGATTATTCAAAGATTGAATCGGCGTGACCACTTTGGTAGACTCGACACTCTCCAAGAGAAGAGTGGGATCAACTAAATATTTCATTGACGTGACCACTTTGGAAGACTCGACACTCTCAAAGAGAAGAGTGGGATCAACTGAATATTGCATCGACATGAACACTTTGGTATACTTGACACTCTCCAAAAGAAGAGTGGGATCAACATAATATTTCATCGGCATGCCCACTTCCTCAACCACTAGCTGAATAGGATGTCAGACAACATGTTCTGAATGAACATCACCCCCAAAAGAGGAGTGGTATTAGCTGAATATTGCATCGACACGACCACTTAATCAACCAAGGGATGAATAGGCTATGAGATAACATGGTCTAAAGACACATCACCCCCTAAAAAATGAGTGGGATCAGCCGAAGATTTCATCGACACAACCACTTCATCAACCAAAGGATGAATATAATGGGAGACAACATGGTCTGAAGGCACATCACCCCCAAAAGAAGAGTGGGGTCAGTCAAATATTTCTTCGAAATGACCACTTCATCAACCAATGGTTGAATAGGCTGCGAGGAAACATTAGAAGATTTAGAATCAGAAGAGCTTGCAAACAAGGACCACAATATTTGTACCTCTAGAAGGCTAGGGCATAAATGATTAAGTCGATCTCACTTGCAAATATTACAGGGGAACTTAGGCTTACATCCTATTCGTCTAGGTTTTTCAATAGAATCAATTCCCCCAGCATGATTAGCATTGGTTGGTTGCACATCTCCAACATGACTTGGAAAGGTTAGTGATTGGTCGATAACATGACTCGCAGAGGATACAAACCTATCTCTAGTATGACTAGCAATGACTGGGTGTTTTCTCCCAACATGAATTGTAGAGGTTGGGTGTTTATCCTCAACATGACTCGCATAGGTCATTGACTTATATCCAACATGAATAAGAAAGGTTGGTTGTTTACCCCAGTATGACTTGTAGAGGCTGGGTGTTGGTATTCAAAATGACTTGCAGATGTCAATGAACTATCTTCAACATGCACATAGGTTGGTGACTTCTTCTTCTTATTCTTCCTCTTTTTATTTCGTTTATACTTCCGATTACTAGTATCTAGATATTCACCATAGAAGGAAGAAGGAGGAGGAGAAGACTTTGTTGACGAAGGAACATCAACATGATGCCCATGACATAAGTTTCTTAACTAAGAAGCGTCAAGAGCACTCAGGACATTTGGAATGGTACCCAACCAAACCGATAGTTCTACATTCAACCCAAGAATGTACAAAGTGGCCATCAAAGGGACACCAACATTTCCAAAGAAAGGAAAAGAAAAAGAATCCCCTTGTGAATGGGTTCCTTGTTTGGTATTGTTAGTAACTTTTTCCATGAAGATATTATGCATAGGTTCTTCCCTTGTGGGATCGTTCAAGTCCATAAAAGTCTCACACACTGACTCCAACAAACTAGTGGTATAAAAAAAAAATCCTATAAATAGGAAGCTCCATGTTTCTAAGTGAAAGATTGTAAATTCCTCATGAACGGTGGAGTGGGAAGTCTACCACCTTAGGTTAGAGACCCAAATCAATGATTGACTAACTCACTATGGAAAACTAGGGACCATAGAGAACACCACTAAGAAGAAAATCCTAAAACTATACAAACCAAACAACCTACCCTTCTGAATACTTCCGACCCAGGGAGATGAAGTCCTGATCATCCAAAGCATTCACAAAGGTAAAAAATTGGCCAAGAGAAATAGTTACCCAGACCTCTAACCGATGGTCCCTTTGGGTGTCTCCCAGAGAGTATAGAGTATACCTCAGGTACCACGATACACCCCTCACATTCACCTATGTGTCAACCTATATAATGGAAACAAGACGAGCAACTTGTAATCAACAATCAGGGGGGTACAGTTGACAGTCGGGTGAGTGTATGAGCAAGGTAACTAATCTTGAAGATCCTCTTGAGGAATGAAATGAAATAGGACCAAAATCACTCTTATAGTACCTTGGATGGATCCAAGTGTCTCAGAGGTATGACACAAGTTGAGCCAGTAACGCTTGTTAGCACTTCATAAATTTGTTTGGTTGATAAACAGAAGAAGGTAACTTTTTCAACAAAATTTGAGACCCGAAGCTAGCCTTTCGGATCTGGAGAGGGCTCTCTCGAGGGGATCAATCTTTGTGTGGGATATGGCCTTTAAAACAATGGCTAGATTTAACACCTTTGATATAATGGTCTCTGGTTATATTGGTGCAAGAAAATAATACATGGGCTATGGAGTCTATTGAAGAAAAACAACAGAAACAAATGACTCAATGACTAAACTTTAAGAGGATAAAGGCTAGGCGAGCAACAATCTTCAGTGAAAAATAGTAATGTGTGGCGAGTAGAAAATACAGGAAGTAACTCGGGGCACCGCTCTGGGTGAATTTGAAGTTATCTTTTAGAAGAAAACGTTTTTTCTAAGTGGCATGAACAAGGGGCATTGCGCAATGAATCCATAGGTTTGAAAATTTGTTTCGAAATAGACAGAAAAGGATATGAATAAATATGATAGGAAACACATACGCAAAGTAAGAGGCACAATACATCGAACTGCTACAACTAGAATCTTCACGTCAAAGTTACAGGACCTTTGCATTAAATTTCGGTAGAACTCAAATTACATACAATAGATACTGTCTATACCAATTTTTCCAACCAACCTGGATTACATCGAAAAGATGAAATATATAAGTGAGGGCGCCGCTTGGGCTACCCTTTTTTCTAAATGCTATCTCTAAAAACTAGGAAATTGAATGGTATGCGCTAGAGACTCTTCGCATGGCGCTTTCCAAAAATAGAAAATAATCACGTCTATTTACACATGACTATTTGAAAATTTCCCAAAAGCATATGATCATTGGTTAGGTCTCAATATGAGGGAAAGATGTGTCAGTATTTCCCTTCGATCAGATGTTTGAGCGAAGAGGTGTCTGCGAGGAACTCGCTATCTACTATAACAGATTTGATTTCTGTCGCGTGCTCATTTGCTGGGAAAAATGTGCACGGAAAGTGGTTGTTTGATGGTCATGACCATTATCAAAATGGTAGAGTGATTTAGGGAAACGTTTCCTTCAAAGTTGCCAATATTTTTCTTATATTTTCGGATGTAGAGACGAACACCATCTAAACTTGTTTTTTTGGTGTGCTAGTGAGAGCCGCACGGGCTTCCTTCCTAGCCACTTCGCATTCCCTAGAATGATTTGTATTCCTTTCCTTCGACAACCTTTGTGCTTCTCACAACTGTACAATGGTGTCTTGCACCTCTCTGAGTTGTCTTTTTAGCCATGCCACGTTCCCTTTGCAACGTTGTGCTACTGACACTTCCATAGTCTTTGTCACTAGCTACCACCTCAACTCCATGTTTTCCTGGTAGAGTTCAACAATATCCAACTTTGCCTACTTTAATTGTTGATATGGATCTTGATCATTCGCTCCTGTGGTATCCATTTCCCTTGTTCTTCTCCTGCTTTCACGGCTCGATCCTCCAGCGGGCTCCAGCCAAATGGTGCGCATGAGTAGTTCTTCAACCACCGATTTGGCACATGTCTCTTCTGAAATTCGGGCTTCCTCAGCTTCCTTGTTCTTCCTTGGCCTTCCCCTTCTTTGGGGTATTTTTTGTTGGGGAGACAGGGCTTCTATTGTCTTTTCTCCTTGTGAAAGTATTTCTTCTTCAGGTTCTGCGTGGTTTGATCTGATTGTCTCTATGGGTAAAAGAATAACTCCTTTCGCATCCTTGGGATTGCCTGCTGCAGGTGAGAATGACTCCCACTCATTTTCGGGCTTGGACCCAATAATCTTGCTACTCCACGTGTCTTTCCTTATGATTTGGGAGGTTTTCATGGCACGACTAGTATGTATTCTACGCGCGTTGTATCCGAAAAATGCACAGAGAGGGAATTTTGATCAACCTAAACTGGAAAGGGAAATTGCAAACAAAGTGTGGACCTGGTTTCACGACTGAAATGGGTGTTGAGATTATGAAATTTATAACAAGTCGGGAAGAAGGAGGGATTGTGCCGGAGAACCATGAATTCATGGTGACGGGATGTTTTGAATCAAATTGCATATTTTCCATGGCACATCCCCATGTGTAGAACATAGGCAATAAGGTTTGCAAGGCATGCATGATACAAACACCATGATTTTTCATTCCCTCGGCCTTCATGATGAACTGATAATAGTTGTTGCACTTGCCAATGCGACTTCCATTAACTACTTGACTCGACCTGGGGCACGTAGAGACCGATTTCTTAATAGGACTCGATTCTTTGGAAAATACATACCCATACCACTTATGCATGTTTTGACTCTAACATCCCTTCCCATTTCCAAGGGCCAACCGACCACTTGCTGACTTTGTCCCCACGGTGCTATGTACCTAACTTCACATGTTTGGGTGCATGGGCCATACCTCAACTAAACCCAACTCTAAATGGAAAGAAAAATGGTGGCACTAACAACTGACTCCAACGGGGATGTTATCCTCCCCATGAGGTAGCAAAGAACAATAGACAAGGTGCCTGACCATTGGGCCTTGTTTTGACTCTTTGGCACTGTAAAGAAAAAAACAAAAAAACAACCTAAACCTATCGATGCAGCTTCTAAAAACTCAGCATAAACTTAGGGCCTTCACTTCGGGCTTCAATTTTCTGCTGACCTACTGACTAGACGAAAAAATTAAACGACTATTTACAATGAAAAATGACTTAAACGGATTTTATTTCATCAGATAATGCTTGAGGAACCTGCCATTTACAGGCCCCCAACCAAGGCATTCTCCATTTATCCCTTCCAGGAAATAAGCATTGTTTCCACAATACGTGTCGATTCTGAATGGACCTATCCAAAGGTGGTTGAAATTTATGTGCTTCCCCTTATCTTCATTTCTCACGTCAAGTTGAGTCAGGATATCCTTTACTGAGTTGTTGGGCACATAAGCGATGACATGGGAGTCCAATATGTATGTCCTAAACTCTTTCAAAGCTTTCAATAAGGTATACACCTATTTTTCCATAATGTCATACCTTAGTGGAGCATCGTGCAGTGCCCCACTGAAATAGGCTATGGGTTTTTCAAAATCTTGCTCGTCTTTCTACAACAACATGTCGACAATAGTGTGTTCTAAGGCGAATGAAAAAAGGATGAAATCTTTCGTAAAGTCTGGGTTGTCTAGCATAGGGGCTTTAGTCAGTGCCACTTTGATATATTCAAAATACTTCTTGGCCTCTGGGTTCCACTTGATCTCGTTTCCCTTCCTGAGCATGCAGGTTATGTGCTTTATTATTTCAGCTAGGTTTGGGATGAATCTCCTCAAGAAGTTCACTTTTCCTAGGAAGGATTGCACTTCCTTTTACTCTATGGGGTGTCGATCTTCAGGATCCCTTCAACCTTGCTAGGGTCTATCTTAACTCCTTCCTTGGAGATAATGTGTCCTAACAACTTCCCCTCTTCCACCCTGAAATGTGTTTTCTTTGGATTTAGCGATATGCCGAACTTTCGACACTTATGGAATACTTTCTTCAAGTGCTTGAGGTGTTTCTTGTCGGAGGTAGAGTATACCATGATGTCATCCAGATATATTACAATGAAATTGTCCTTTTCATCGACAAATGATATGTCCATCACCCTCTGGAAAGTGGCACCGACGTTCATCAAACCGAAAGGTATCTTGGCATACATGAATGTTCCCCATGGAGTTGTGAAAGTTGTTTTTTCTCTGTCGTCTGGGTGAACCATGATCTGGTTATAACCTAAGAAACCATATAGCATGGACATATTCTAAGACCCCACCACCTTTTGTAGTATATAGTCCATTTTTGGGAGAGGGTAGTGATCCTTGAGAGACACCTTGTTTACATTCCGGAAGTCTACACACATTCTTATCTTGCCACTTTTCTTTCTTACGGGCACCAAATTAGCTACCCATTTAGAGAATCGAAAAGAAATAATAATATTAGCATCGAAAAGATTCTTTACCTCCTTTTTGATCAGCGACAACAACAAGGGATTTATCCATCTTAGATTTTGTTTGAAAGGTTTCTAGTCTTCTTTGAGAGGGATAATATGTTGTATTACCTTGGTGTCATACACCTTCAAATTATCGTAACTCCATGTGAACACATCGTGGAAATCCTTCATGAGTTTGACGTAGTATTTATTGACCTATTGAATGAGCGTTTTCAATAATTTGATCAACTTTGGGTTTTCCTCAGTTCCGATGTTGCAGTCTTCCACGTCTTCTGTGCTTGCAGTGATCTTGGGGTTTTTAGCCATGTCATTATTGTTAAACAACTTTTCCAATGGCACTAACCCCTTTGGAGTGATGTTATTTTTCAGTTGGATTATGTCCCTTCCCTCGATCTGGTTTTGGAAAGGGTCGTCATTACTGCACGCATCCACACTCTCATATTTTTCGCAGTAGCATTCCTCGTCAATGTTTGTATTAGCGAACTCATCTCTCATAAGGAGGAATCTCTCCACTTGCTTTTCATCATCAAACACTTGCCAATGTTTGATATTATCAGGCATTGTCAGCCTGTGCTTGACCGCGATTTCATATTTTTTGTTTGGGAAGATGGGGATAGTAAAAACCGAGACCAAGGTGGCCAACGTATCAACAATTTGATTTTTCTCTCTGGAGATAGTAGATAGGTCATACTTTGAAAATCCTTTGAGGAGATCCAGCGCCAAATTTATGTACGCTCTCAGCCTGGGGTGTTTGGTCTGATATACGCCCTTTACCTAATTTATGATCAACTCGAAATCTCTGTGCACTGCTATCCTCTACGTGCCCAGTTCTTTCAAAACTTGTAAGCCCAAGATTAGTGCTTTATACTCAACCATGTTGTTTGTACATTCAAACGCGAGTTTGTATGAACACATCATTGTGTCGAACTTAGGAGGGCTTATCCATATGCTAGCACCAACCCCTTCTTTGTTGAACGCGCTGTCGAAACTCATGTTCCACACCCCATTTGTCGTGTGGTCTTTCAGGTCGGTGCACTCTATTGTTTCCTGCACGGTTTTCTCGTCAGTTGCCATGATGATACTTGACTCTTCCTCATTGAAAATCATGTCATTGTAGAATATAGAAGAACTAACCTCAGTGTTGATGGCGTATATAGGATGGTGATTTGGCTGTGTTTTGCTACTTACCATGTATTTCAGCAACACTTCTCTGTATAGTCATCTGTCATGGAAAAAAACAAGGATGGTGGCATATGACATATCCATATGAAAAGTGCCCTTTAAATTCCCATCCCATGACCTTGATAGCAGCATGTCGAACTTTGGGGTATGTCCATGATGACTATGTCCATAACCATGTTCTTTGAGGGGATTTGAGCCAATGATACAACTAGGTCTTTGATGAGGCCCAAACACTTGACTTTCCTCGAATCAAATGAGAAAAGGTCTTTGTATGTCCTAGTGATATCCAAACACAATTCATCCATGATCACCTTTGGCATGAGGTTGTGTGATGCACCAGAATCCATCATGGTGTTATGAAGGTTCATTTTATGGACCTTAAGACTGATGTAGAACGGAGGGATATCCTCGGTATCATTTGTCTCTTCAATGCACGGACCAAAAAGGATAGTTGGGTGGTCATCTTGGATATCCAAAGTATCAGGGGTCCCTCCCATTTTCAACATTTTAATGATTTTCTCTCGATACTCGCATTTTCTAATAAGTTAGTTGAACAAGACAAAGATTTTTATTTTGTCCATCTCATGTTCAAAATTTAAAGGGGGACATACTTTATCTACCTCTTTTCTGTGCGCTTACCACCTTGTTTCGAGCGCTTTCCTTGGGGCCTCCTCCTTTGAATTTGTCTTTTCAGCTGCTTCCTTGGGCGGGTTGTCCGGCTTTTGTCATCTTGTGGAAGGGGTGTCCATCAAAGGTTTCCTCATGGGGTTCATTTGTTACTGCTCGACAGGTGCCTCTTTGCTCCAGAGGTTATATTTCTTTTGGAATTGCATGATGGCATTCTAGTAGCCTTTTCTGAACTCCTCTCTCTCTTAGGATGACACATCATCCATTTCAAGTATCATATCATCGTCCATCTCCAACACGAATTCAATGTTTTTTCTCATGTACCGATCATGCTCTCTCTTTGTCAAGAACATGCGTGGGTTTTTTTCGTCGCAATAATGCATCTGGTCTTTGAACGACTAGTAGAAGTCTTTGTCCGCATAATTGTTTTGAAATGGAGGTCTTGTCTGTTTGTCGCCTTGATATTCTTTCTCTTAACAACAGTGTGAAATCACTGTCGAAGGAGTCAGCATACCACAACTGCGCAGCCCCAGAGGGTGGCTTGACTTCTATAGGGATTGAGTTGTACACCTTTAAGAAACAGGTTGAGAATTCCTGCATTGTCTCTTCCAGTACTTTCTTCATATTATTGTACTATTTTAACAACTGCAAATGGTTTTTCTTGTCCCCCCATTTATTCAGGAAGGAAGTCTTGAATGCGGCGAAGTCTTGAATGCTCACAGGTGGGAGGGTTTTGAACCATTTTCTTACATCTCTCGAAAGGCTCTGTGCAAATAGCCTCATTTTTGTGTCTGCATAGTCCACCTCATCAAGGTTGACAAAATCATTAAACCAGTCTAGGTGCCTCTGGGCAGAAACACTTCCTTCAGTGTTGTAGAACCTGATTCTCTAGCTGTAATTCTGAGGCAAGTCATGTATTTGGGCTGGTAGGATGAGGGGGGTGAATCTAGCAGCCATGGCTCCGGGAGGATTCGGATTTTGAGGGATATTATTTGATATCAGGGCTTGGAATTTCTTTGGGTCGAAAACAGTCTCTTCCAAGATGGTTTTTGACTTAGACCTGAAAAGGGTTTGCTTGAATAATTCATCAAACTCAAGGTCGTCAATGCTCTACGTGTCCTCTTTGGGTAATGACAGGATTCTTTCCAGGTAGTAGAACATGTCTGGTGCTTTCTCTCTAGTCCTGCGCAAAATCTTCTCTGGGTTGTACATAGGCTCTGTAGGGTTTGGGTTAGTACTTTCTCTGGTATAGATCATCTTCAGAGCCAAGGTTCCTGAACTGTGCTACTTGGAGCTACTTGTATTTTGGACTGGAGTCTCCAGGGTAAGGGTTTTAGTCGGTACAAATGTTTGTCCCTCTGTTACCCATAGGGGTCAAACTGTAATGTTAGTCATTCTCCTAGGGAAAATCTGTTCAATTTCATCCCTGACAACGAAGCCAGAATGTTAACACTCCGTAAATATGTTCGACTAATAAACATACAACGAAGGTAAATTTTTCAACCAACTTTGAGACCTGAAACTAGCCTTTCGGATCCGGAGAGGGCTCTCTTGAGGGGCACATTCTTCGCATGGGATATGGCATTTAAAACAGTGGCTAGATTTAACACCTTTGATATAATGGTCTCTGGTTATATTGGCGCAAGAAAATAAGACATGGAATATGGAGTCGATTCAAGAAAAACAACAGAAACAAATGACTCAGTGACTGAACTTTAAGAGGATAAAGGCTAGGCGAGCAACAGTCTTCAATGAAAAATAGTAATGTGTGGCAAGGAGAACATATAGGAAGTAACTCAAAGCAGTACTATGGGTGAATTCAAAGTTATATTTTATAAGAAAATGTTTTGTCTAAGTGGTGCGAACAAGGGGAGTTGCACAACGAATCCACAGGTTCAAAAATTCATTCTGAAATAGATAGAAAAGGATATGAATAAAGATGACAGAAAGCACATACGCAAAGCAAGAGGCACAATACATCCGACTGATACAACTAGAATCTTCATGACAAAGTTACAGGACCTTTGCATTAAATTTCGGTAGAACTCAAATTACATATAATAGCTACTACCTATACCAATTTTGCCAACCAACCTGGCTTACATCGAAAATATGAAATATATAAATGAGGGTGTCGCTTGGCCTAGCCTTTTTTCTAACTGCTAGCTCTAAAAACTAGGAAACTGAGTGGTATGTGTTAGAGACTCTTCTCATGGCGCTCTCCAAAAATAAACAGTAATCACATATGTTTACACATGAATGTTCGTAAATTTTCCACGAGGATCCGATCATCGGTCAGGTCTCTATATGAGGAAAAGATTTGTCAGTATTTCCCTTTGATCAGATGTCTCAGCAGACATGTGTCTACCAGGAACTCACTATCTTCTATAATGGCTTTGATTTCGGTCGCACTCTCATTTGCTGGGAAAAATGTGTACGACAAGTCATTGTTTGATGGTCACGACCGTTATCAAAATGGTAGAGTGATTTAGGGAAACTTTTCCTTCAAAGATGCCAAGATTTGTTTTATGTTTGCGGATGCAGAGACAAACACCAGCTAATCCTTTTTTTTTGATGTGCTGGCGAGAGCCGCACGGGTTCCCTTCCCGACTGCTTCACATTCCCTAGAATGATTTGTATGCCTTTCCTCCAATAGCCTCTGTGCTTCTCAAAGCTGTAAAATGGTGTCTTGTGCCTCTCTGAGATGTCTTTTTATCCATGCCACATTCCCTTCATGACCTTGCATTGCTGACGCTTCCATAGTCTTTGTCACTAGCTGCCGCCTCAACTCCATGTTTTATTGGTAGAGTTCAGCGATAGCCATATTTTCCTGCTTTAATTGTTCATATGGCTCTTGATCATTCGCTTCTGTGGTATCAATTTTCCTTGTTCTTCTCCTGATTCTGTGGCTCGATCCTCTAGTGGGCTCCAGCTGGATGACATGCATGAGTAGTTCTTCAACCACCAATCTGGCACGTGGCTCTTCTGAAACTCGGGCTTCCTCAGCTTCCTTGGCCTGCCCTTTCTCCAAGGTATTTTCTATTGGGGAGATGGGGATTCTACTGTCTTTCCTCCCTGTGCAAGTATTTTTGTTTCAGGTTCCACGCAGTTTGATTTGATCATCTCTGTGGGTAAAATAATAACTCCTTTCACATCCTTGGGAATGCTTGTTGCAGATGAGAACAATTCCCAGTCATTTTGGGGCTTGGACTTGGCAATCCTACTACTCTGCATGCCTTTCCTTATGCTTTGGGAGGTTTCCATGGCGCGACCAGTATGTATTCTTTGCGCGGTGTATCTAGAAAATGCACAGGGAGGGAATTTTGATCAACCTGAACTGGCAAGGGAAATTGTAAACATAGTGTGAATTTGGTTTCATGATTGAAATCGGTGCCGAGCATCTGAAATTTATAGCAATTCAGGAAGAAGGAGGGATCTTGCTAGAGAATAGTGAATTCATGGCAACAGGATGTTTTGAATCGAATTGCAGATTTTCCATGGAACATCCCTGCGTGTAGAACACATGCAATAAGGTTTTCAAGGAATGCATGATACGAATGCCACTATTTTTCATTCCCTCGGCCTTCATGATGAACTGATAATATTTGTTGCACTTGCTGATGCGACTTCCATTAACTACTTGACTCGAACTAGGGCACGTAGAGACTGATTTATTAACAGGACTCGACTCTTTGGAAAAGACATGCCCGTACCACTTACACATGTTCTGACTCTAACATCCCTTCCCGTTTCCAATGTCCAACCAGACACTTCCTGACTTCAACCCCACGGTGCTACGCACTTGACTTCACATATTTGGGTGCATGGGCCATACCCTGACTAAAACCGAATCTAAATGGAAAGAAAAATGGCGGTGCTAAAAACGCTAAAGGATTCACCCCCAATACATACTCTCCTAAATGCTTTGTCAGGATCAGGAGTGGATATCTTCGTCATCATCCTCCATGCGGCCTCGTGTTTGACTCCTATGCGAGAGTAACTTCCAATATTGAGTAATTACAAAGTGTATTTTTCACACCATATCACAGACACCTAAGTTAATTTTTGGTTGGCCTTGGAGAGTTCACCTCTCCACACCTAATCCAAGGCCCTAGCCCAAGCTATTGGTGAACCCTATAAAAAGTGTTACTAATATATTTTAGATTAATGCGTTCTTTTTAAGGGATTTTATTACTCAAGGAACGTAAGTGCAACTGATGTTGTTTGAGATGCTTGCAAAAATTAAACTTATAAGAACAATGGAAAAAAAGATTTTACTCTAATTCTACAAATGAAAAAGAGCTTCAAGAAAAAAGAATGAACAATCCTTCAAACCTAGAAATGCAATCTTTTCTCATTTCCATGCAAAATGCGCAATGCAACTTTTGAGTGAAACAAAAGAGCAAATGAAAGGATTGTATTTCTTATTTTTCTTTGGAAATGATTTCAATATGAGAAGAAAACACAACCCTATGCTATTTTTTTTTTTAAATAACAATGCAAAGAAAGAAATAGACCTAACTAGCATAAAAAACTAGGTTTTCTTTTATTTTCTTCCAATCAAAGAAGAACTAACAGAAGATGTTAAAAATAAGCCAAAAATTCAAGCTAAAAATAAGCCAAAAATAGCTAGGAAACACAGAGAGACAAGAGGATTTATTTTTTTATTTCATAAATAATTTGAGCCTACAAAATTTCTAAACCCCAAACAATAGAATCTTTTATAACTCAAGAAGACCTAGGAACCACAAGTTTCCTATAGGAAAAGGGAAATATTTTAAAAAATTCTCCAAAACAACAGAAACGCTTGCTATGCATGGCTAGCTTGTGTATGTACGTGGGATGTATATAATTTTGACCGTGTATGTACACATGTTGTATAGATAACAAGACACATACACCTCTATAAATTTTCAAAAATAAAATAAAATTGGACAGACAAGTTGGGAAAGGGAAGCTGGTAAGCACCTTGAAGGTGACCAGAGACCCAACCCGACTCAGAACACTCAGAACACTAAGAAAGAAACTGAAAAATCAAATCTAACCAAGATCTCCCACTAAGACCCTAGAGAGTTTCTTGAGTGGAGTCACCAATTCTGCTAGGGGGGGGAATCCCCCTATTACTATACTAGGTCAGAGTATAGGCATAGAATTGATCTCCCTTAAAAGACAATCCTATTTATAAACTACCCCAAACAATCTAACCTTAAAATATAAGAGAAGGAAAATAGGGTGTACCTTAGATACTTTTGGTTGGTGTAGACCTCCTCCTCCTTTGTAGCTTCTTAGGTTGTTGGTCTCCTTCCAAAGATTACCTGCAAAAAATTTAAACAAAAAAGCTACAAGATATTCTCTCTACTTATCAATGTTAGGTTTAGATATAATTGTGAATGCATTAATCCATTAAGCATAAAAACATAATATTTGGGACAGATACAAAATTCTTTTATTCAAATGTAAAGATTACAAAGAGTTAAAACCTTATCATCGGCAGATGCTCTGCGAACCTGGTTCGGGCTCCTCTTACTGCTGCTCCAGGTGCATCATTCCTTACTTGCCTCTCACAATCAAATACTCTATGTAGGAAAAGGGAATGGATTTCATAAAGATAAGGGATGGAGGGGGAATGCTGAGGAAAAATCTCAGAAAGGGCTACAAAAACTCCAATAGCCCGTTAAGTCCACCAAATTCCTTGCAACTTTTGGAGGTAAACACAGGTTGTTTAGTATGCAACTAGCATATGTATGTGGGTTGTCTAGTATGCAACTAGCATATGTACGTGGGAAGTAGTGCAGCAGGGCACGTGCATGCTACAAAAAATGGTTTTTTAACGAGAGTTCCTCAATAGTAATTTTGCAAATTGTGCAAGTAGAAAGGCCAATGCCATGTATGCATAGGTAGGGCATTTTAGGGCTATAACAAATATATGGAGAGAGAGAAAGAGAAGGAGAGAGAGAAGGAGAGGGGGGAATATGGGGAGAGAGAGAGAGAGAGGGATAAGAGAGATATATTTTGTGTTAAAAGGAACATGTGCCAATTCCTATTCCTAATAATGTGCATTCACTTTAGGAACACACGTGCATTCCTAAATAACACATGTGTTATTTTCATTTCAATATTTTTAGGAATGCATGCACGTTCTTGAACACATGTTTCTTAGGAATGCACCTGCGTTCATAAATAATGAAAGTTGGAAATTGTGTGTGGAAGTTAAGTGAGTACCGAGGATATAGTATTAAGAATGTCTGAACATTTCTAGGAACACGTAGGCATTCCTTCGCACCCCATTGCTACTTTTTTTTTTATAGACTTTGTGCACTCCCCCACCTAGCATTGGTTTTTTACATAATTCAATGCACCTGTTTATGGGTGTGATCTATATTGTGTCATTATATTAGTTTCCATATATCCTTATGCTTTCAAAGTGGAAACAATTGGAGGAATAAACTTGCAAGTTCATTTTAGTGGCAGGTCCCAGTTTGGAAAATCGGGGTTTGGAACCTTCTAAAACTATTTTGAGGTATTGAATAATGTTTTTTTAGGTTCTAGTGTCCAAAACTCGTGAACACACCCTTAATGGTGTTATACACTTCAATACCTCTCCAAGAATGCATACCATGTGTCAATTGGAACTTTTATGCAAAATGTATGCCTCCTGTAAGTTGACTTGTCATGTTGAGCACCATGGTATGAGAGGATGCCACATCAATGCCCATTACTCATTCATATGGGGCTAGCTACATGACTAATTTCAAGAATATTCTATAAGTTCCAAAAACTTATGACAATTGAAGGTTGAGGAAGTCAAAAACCCTAACCGTAGAGGGATATCGAGCTATGTTAAATACTAGTCCACTAAGAGGATAAGGGGTTCCATTTTATGTTATTGTCATTTTTTTCATAGAAAAGTAGAACAACTAGGAGTGAGAAATTAGAGAGAATAACATAGGGTTTTAATTTAATGTAGCATGCTAATGGGCCACAAGTCTCAAGTAACTCAATAAAGAGTGCCTTCTCCTTTGTACTTACATTATTTCCATACTAGAAGAAAGAGAGAAAAGAAGCCTCACCTTCTAGCTGGGTTTTCTCCCCTTATGGTTTTCCAAAGAAAATATTTGTGTTATTTTGTGGATGGTGTGTGATTGTATTTTTTTGTTCTCTATTTTCTAAATTTTATTTGTTTCATGCATAAACAAAAAATACATAACTAAATATTCTTGAATCTAAACGAATTTAACCTTCATGGTGTATATTTGAGATTTATTTATCATATTGTTAGGACCACACAATGTACCTTTTTGCCTATACTTTTTGCCACCATTATACTCTTGATCACCTACATTTAGACTCATACTATCACTTTATCTGATCATCTCAAAGGTATACAACGTCCCTTCTCATTACTATATGTTT
>ML779241.1:888556-904688 GCA_009831015.1 Picea engelmannii | reverse complement strand
TATACTCTTGATCACCTACATTTAGACTCGTACTATCACTTTATCTGATCATCTCAAAGGTATACAACGTCCCTTCTCATTACTATACGTTTAATCTGTTTTGCATAATATTTTACATCACTCTCGTACTTAACCATTGATTAATAAATGCATAAGTGTCCAAAACTACAGATTAGCATTTGAGGCCTATTGCTAAAACACATAATTGATGCTGAAACACGGAGCTGCTATACAGTCCGAGGTCGCAGATGCTGAAACACAGAGTTGCCTTATAGTTTGAGGACGCAGATGCTGAAACACAGAGCCATTACACACTCCCGAGTCGCAGATGCTGAAACACGGAGATGTTACACAATCCAGAGTTGCAGATGCTGAAACATAGAGGAAACCGCCAGGACCAATGATGCTGAAACACAAGGAAGCCATCACAGTCAGCGGTCAACACAGTCAGAGCGCAATTCACGTGACTGAAACAACCCGTGAATTGCGATGCTGAACCAACATCCGCAACAACGAGAAGAAGTTGTTACACCAGCCGTCACAACAATACCTCATTCAGCTCCTGTAATAGCATTCAGTTGCGTGAGACTAGGACATCCTATGCTGGTTTAGAAGAAGATCCAATTTAGGATAAGGCTCGGTTATGCATTGTAATTATTGTATCGAAGGGATCTCCTCTTTAAATCAGAGGAAATCACCATTCGAGAGATCCAAGTTTTATGTATTGAAGCAACTCCAGAGAAGCGGGATGTATTCTATTTTTCCAAATTGTAATGTGATATTTCGACAGATGAATATAAGACTGCTTTGAGTATCCTTCTCTATCTTTTCGTTCAGGGGAATCTTGTGAGAAGGGAGGGCCCACCTTCTTCAAAAGATTCACCCATTAGTTAGAAGTGCGTTAGTACAATTTCTGTTCATGCTTTGTTTAACTGTCATTTGCTGAAACACTGTTTTTAATGGATTCCGCTTTGCTGAAACACTACTGACTCTGTCTTAGTTTATTGAATGGAATTTGTAATTCTTTTTATCAGCAATCTTGTGTGATGATTTCATGAGGCTAGCAGAGACTGGATTAAAGGTTCCTACTCAGACAGGAAGGAATTGGAATATCCTACCCTCTGTAGAATTCATTTACTTCTGCCAGCGTGCTAGCCAGAGGTTTGGTTAAAGGTTCCTGCTCAGACAGGAAGGAATCGGAATATCCTACCCTCTGTAGATTCCATTTACTTCTGTCAGTGTGCTAGCCAGAGGTTTGGTTAAGGGTTCCTACTCAGACAGGAAGGAATCAAAACACCTTGTCTTCTGTAGATTTCATTTACTGCTGCAAGTGTCCTAGCCAGATATTTGGTTAAGGGTTCCTGCTCAGACAGGAAGAAATCACAACACCTTGTCTTCTGTAGATTTCATTTATCTCTACAAGTGTGTTAGCTAGGGATTGGGTTAAAGGTTCCTGCTCAGAAAGGAAGGAACCAAAACATCCTATTCTCTGTAGACTTCCATTTGTGCTAGCCAGAAGTTGGGTTAGGGATCCCTACTCAAAAAGGAAGGGATCAGACTACCCTGTTCTCTGTAAACCTCAACCTCACAAGTGTGCTAAAACAGAAATGAGGCTCAAAGCTCCTGCTTAGAAAGGAAGGAACTAGGTGGCTTTGTTCTCTGTTAGATAGAGTTAATTGTTTTCTGCATTACTGCTTTCATGAAAGAGTGTTAGTACTGAAGTCTCTGTTTGAGAGTAAGGGTCATGCTCTATGATTGCAGAATATTTGTTCTTTCCCATTGCAAGTGTTATTTTAATGTAATCCAGGATTCTTAGATTGATCCTTGAAGAATTGCAATAGGGGAGTTACTTTCCTGTG
The DNA here is from genome assembly GCA_009831015.1 of Picea engelmannii. Lineage (NCBI taxonomy): Eukaryota > Viridiplantae > Streptophyta > Pinopsida > Pinales > Pinaceae > Picea > Picea engelmannii. The sequence goes on along the minus strand of ML779241.1, from coordinate 902,829 downwards.
ATTTAATTCAGAGCTTCAGTTTATTCAAGCAAGTGTGATTAGTATAAGTTTCTTTACTACAACACTAAGTTTCTTTTGGAATTGAGAATATATAGTGCGTGGTTACCTTTGAAATAAAAGACTTCCCAGGGTTGATAATTTATGTATCACTTGATTGTTTAAATCAATTAAGCAATTATAGTGACCAACACATGTATGTCATGATGAGCTATTCAAGTGGAATATCCATGGAAGTTTACAGATCATATTGGTATTCGAGTAGGTTTTCTTTTGGATATTTGTGTCAAGTTGCAGGATTTGAGAATAGGTTTAAGAATAAATTTGTAGAACCATAGCCATGGTCAATGACCTGGAAGAGGATATATTTGTGAGGATGGAAGAGAAAGTCACTAACACATCTTTCAATATGTCCCTCCTTATGGGGATTAGCAACCAATCTCAAGAAATTTGGAGAATTTGGAGACTCAAACTCGAATATCAGATCAGATGGGAAATTGGGAGAAAATGAAAACCCAGAAAAGGAGTCACAAAAAAAACCTGAGAAAGAGTAGTTCAGTTCAAGTTTCATTAAGCCTTGATAGTCCCTATTCAATATGGAAGAAAAAGTGGACATAAATCCATATCAAGGTGAGATCAATGCATTAAAATTGAATCACCAGTTGTAGCAACTAGAATTTTATTTTAGTGTTCAACAAATAGATGAAGAGAAAAATATTTCATTTGATAGATTGAAGTTAGAGAGCCATGCTTTAACATAGTGGGACATTCCTAAGAAAACATTTAGGCTCGAGGGTTATCCATTGGTAACTCAGTGGGAGGAATTCAAAACCCTCATCATGTCCTAATTATTCCCTATCGAGTATGTAGAGGAAAAATGGATCTGGTGGTACTAATTTAGGTAGTGGCAGGGGCAGAGTGTAAAGGATCACACCACCAAGTTCAAAAACAAGGCCATAATGCTAGCTATCTCTCCCACTGACTTAGATGTACACCTCAAATATATGGGGGGTTTATTCAGTCATCTATAAAAGTAGGTGATTCTCTTCAAGCCAAGGATAGTGGATGAGACATGTGTACAGGAACAATACTTGGAAAGCATAGGCCAAAATAAAGAGAAGTCATGTGTTTCCAAGCATAAATATCACCAAGAATCTTCTAAGGAGGGAAAGAAGAAGTGAAAATGGAGAAAACATAATAATACAAAATCCACTACACATCAGTGCAAACATCCCAGGGAACATTGAAATAATTGCAACATTGGTGGGGACACTGAGGAAAATTGTTGGAAACTACATCGAGAGATGAACTCAAAGAACCATAAGAGGGACATAAAGAAAAAGAACCTTATACCCACAGGTTCGAGTAGTCAAGTTGAAAGGAGCTCTGATATGGATGAAAATATTGTCTTCAAATATTGCTAGAAGGAGGTGAATTTGAGTATCCTTCATTACTTGGAAGAGAAGGAGATGAACAAGCTCTTCCACATCAAGATTCAGGTCAAGTAAACCAAGAAAGATGATTTGCTCGAATCTGGTTCACATGCTAATCTCATAATAATGGATCTAATAAATAATTTTGGAATGTGAGTAGAGGTTAAGTGTGGAAATTGGAAGTGATAGAAATGACTAAGTGAGTATAGTATTTAGTCAAAATTTGTAAAATGGAGAGAGAACACGACACTTAGAAAATTCTTCATAGTTCCTTTTATAGTCTCTTTGTCATACTTTTGGATGAAATCTTGAATATATTAGGCATACAAAGTGGGATTTTCATTACAAAAATTGTGTGATGAAAATGATACTGAAGCCTACATAATGAACTTATAATTGTTAAAAAATATTCATCTTTTGATGTCAATTTTTTATTATTATTATGGGAGAAAGAAGATAGGAGTGACCAATTTTTGGTCAAAATCTACCAACAATTTCAGAGCTCCTAAGGAGGAAATATACCCATGCAATATGACCAAACATCCATCTCAATATTGTTTTTTAATATGTAGAATACCTCATCAAAACTGCATTACAACAGGTTCCAGTTCCTTTGAGCCATTTTCCCCCTACCCCTCTTGAATTCGAACATAACCTTGATGGTGAAAACCTTGAAATAATTTTTGAATATATCATAGGTGAACGTTGAGAGAAAAGGGAAGTGATCACACCTCGAATGCCCGAAATTTATTTAAATTTAGTAGGAAGCTTACATGAAATTCCAAGGAAATATGACAAGGTCCTTCCCAAGTTTGATCCAGAAAAACCTAGCTCACAAGAGGATCACATAAAAAACTTATTCTTAGTCACTCACTTTATAAATGTATAACATGAATATGTGTTTTTTAGTTTGTTTCCTTACACCTTCTCTAGTAGAGAATCTACTTGTTACTTTAGTCTTCCACCCAATTCCATAACCTATTGGGAGGACTTTTAGAAGGTCTTTATTAGAAAATTTTGTGAATGGAAAACAACCACATCCTTGTACAAGGAGTTAGGGGCCATTAAAATGGAAAAAAGGGAAAAAGTGAAGGATTTCAATCAGTGATTTCTCATGGTCTTAACTATTTTTAATATTGACACAACTACTTCATAATCCTTAGACATTTAATACTACATTGCAACTCTTATCCCTTCCATAATAATGTTTTTCAAGAGATCTAATAGAGACACTATGGATCTAAATTTTGTTGAAGTTGAAATTGTAGAAAGGGAGTTATCCTCATATGACCATCACACACACTCTAAGGAAATCAGGTCGGCTAGAAAGAAATCTTTACTGCTAGAAAATCCTTCCAAAAAGGAACCCAAGGATATTGAAAATGTTGTGAAGTTAGTCAATAAATTATTGAATGAAGTTGTGGATCTCAAGAATAATGTTGGCGAAGGATATTCAAGGACTAGAACTTTCCGCCCATTTTTAAAAAGAAATGAAAAACCACCTAGACCACCTGAATCTCCTCAAATCACATTAAGTATGGATAGATTCGATAAAGATAATTTATGCTCATATCACCAACAAAACTACTCTGAGAATATGTTCCCTCAATGGGTAAATTCCATGACCTTGGTTATAAATCAACTGTTATATCAACAAAGTTTTAACGATGAACAACCAAGTGACACAGTGAATGACAATACCACTTAGGATCCTCTCCTAGAAGTTGTTATTTTCCTTTGGGACTGGTGTATAGACTCAGACGATGAGAAAATAGAAGAAATATTTGTACAAAATACATCAGTAGTGAAGGTTTTCCCTAGACATTAGAATTTATGCAGCAAAGCTCCACCTCCCAAAACCTCATATTCCCAAGACGCTAACATTCCTCTTAGGAAAATTATCCCTCCTATTCCTACTCCAAAACCAAGTACCCTGACCCAGACAAAAGAAAAAAATAAATATGATACGACTGTTTCGGCTAACATCAACAAACCAAGTACATCCTACCCAGTTGTAAACAATACCAAATCCAACATAGTTGCACCCAAAAGCAAGACTAGAGGCACACAATCAAACTCAACAATGATTTGACCAGAAAACAAAGCTCTAAAATATTATGTCATAGAATATATGAGGAAGAAAAAATCCAATATATCTATGTTTGATATCTACTCATTACCACAACAATGTGATATGTTGCATGACACTTTTAAACCTGACAATCCTCATAAGAAAATCATCGCTGCTATTGAAATTATTGCCAAAATTGTTGAAGAAAAAGAATTCCATCGAGTGGAAATCAAGGTTGTCATAAACGCAACAAGTATAGGTGTGCACTTGAAATATCATGTACCTCCTTTCCTGGTTACATATGAAATTTTCATTTTCAATGTTCACAATTTCTTAGCTGACTTTGATGCCTCATCGAACATCATTACCTATGCATTATGTCAAAATATAAATGATGTTCCACAGTTAACCAAAACATAAATCATACAATTGGATAGGAAAGATGTCAAAGTGAAAGATGAAGTTAAACATGTCTTAATTAGGCTTTCATCTGACCCTAGAGTACATCAAGTTATTGATACTTTTGTGGTTGACATACCTGAAAGTTATGGCTTGTTGTTCAGAAGAGACTGGTCAACTAAGCTTCAAGGATATTTTTCAACTGACTGGTCCCATCTTTGTTTTCCTTATAAGAGTAAACCAAACCATATATGCATAGACATTGAATCATTGATTAAGCACATCATAATTGAGTTATAAGGTTAAAAAAACATCATCTTTTCTCACACTTGTAACATCCTCGACCACCCATGTCGGGACATGCTGCTCTAAAAAACACTTTTTGTTCTCTTCTCAACATATTGTAACATACCCAACATCCAACTGAGTTATGCCACATAAATTTTTCAAACTGCATGCAATTAAAACATATACACACATAACTCTTGCGGAAAATTATATATAAAACATAAACAGACAAATACATATTGTAAATATAAAGATTCATATGGAAATGACAGTAAACATATAAATGCATCATATATAGGAAATACCCATAAATATAAAGACAGTTATAGCCACACATAGGATAAACCCATAAAAATAAACACGTAAATAATAATGCAGTATGTAAATTTATCACACAATTGACACTTATCTTGGTAGTAATATCACCAACTGTGTGCAGACCTTCCACGAACCTCCCATCCTTAGATCACATTGCTCATCACTCTCATCAATGGGTCACCCCCGATTTGGGAATAAAATCCACTCTGCTAAGGGGATTCCTAACCTGGATGACTATCTCAGACAATAGGAAAGACTCTATCACAGGTGCCAAATCAAACTAACAGCTTACAGTCCCTCATTCCCCACATGCTTGTCCCACCCCAGGAAGTGTGCCCATTCTCTGCTCAACAGTCCTTCGACTTCCCCACTTCCTTTCTGGGCTTCAATAATAGGTTGGACAGGAAGTCTCAAAGCCCTATAGATGTAGTTTAACACCTTCAAGAAATCAATTCCCAACAATTCTCTCACCTAGAGAGAAATTTCTCAAGGGCCTAACAACTCGCCTCTTCCATATCCCACGGGCCTGACAACCTGCTTCTTCAGTCTAGCTCCCAAGCTAACCATCTACACAAATCAATATGGCTATGGATAAAGGTTCATATACAATGAAAAGAAGTATGGAGGATAGCTGACTGCGTGAGTGAATGGTCCTGGTATGGCTCGAATGGATGACCGAATGACGGAAGGAATGATGGAAAATGAAATAAGTCCAAACAATATGTATGCATGTCCCCAACTTGACACTTGTCATGTTGGGAGCTACTTTGGCCCACTTGTCCCCAACTTTAGAACTTAGGATAAAATAATTATCCATACTTTATGATTTAAGAAATATAATATTCCTTTTTGGCTTAAGATCCCTAGCTTATCCATTTCCTTAACTTTTAGCCCCCGCTTTCCCTAGCTAGTGGAGTTTAGTCCCCCATACTCTTTTATCATGGTTTGTCTACGTGTAGTGATGTATTTTATATTAATGATGAGGCATGTACAAAAATAGGCTCACTGGCCATTAGCATCTAGGCTCTCTAGCCTAATTCAAAACATAATCATCCTAGCTTATAATAAATGGATCACCATCCTATAAAACACCTCATATACTCCCTAGCCTCAAAATCGCTCACACTTAAGTTGTTGCGCGTGGTATCCTCGAATGTGCACAGTTCATCATTTTACTGTGCAGTACATGCACGCACTACACCATGGAAGGTGCATACCAAAAATGATGTCAAACAACTCACCAACTTAAGTACATTTGTATTTACATTTACAATTAGGTTCGGCCTAGGGATATTACAATCCCCTCCCCTTACTTATGCAATGTCCTTAGTGCATTATGTACACATATACAAAAAAAATTCAAAAATCTTCAAAATTATGCGGGTATTCTACCCTTTTTGCATCCTCATGCTCCCAAGTAGTGTCCTCAATACCGTAGCAGGTCCATTGGACCTTTACAAGCCTTATGGCTTGATTTCAGAGCTGTTTGATTTTCCAGTCCAGACTGTGTACCGGATGCACTTGGAAAGTGCCTTCTTTCTCCACCTGAATCACATTCCAATCAATAACATGATTAGCATCAGGTATATATTTCTTGAGAAATGATACATGGAATACATTATGAATAGACATAGATGTAGACAATGAAATCATATAAGATACTGGACCAATCCTCTCTAGGATTTAAAATGGCCCACAATAGTGAGCTGCCAACTTTGAACAATTTCCCAACTTTAGGGAACTTTTGTTGGCTTTCACTTTCAATAATACATTGTTCCCAACTTTAAATTCCCTGTGATTTCTTCCCTTATCAGCATATCTTTTCTTCCTGTCTTGGGAAGCCTTTAAATTTTGTTTTATTTTCAACATTTTCTCCTCCATTTCCTTGAATAAATATGGCCCAACCACTGCTCTATCTGTTGGGTTATCCCAACTTACTGGTGTGTTTCACTTTCTTCCATAAAGTGCCTCAAATGGGCTCATGTTTAAAGATGTTCGGTACCCATTGTTATAAGCAAACTCTACCAAGTGTAGGTAGTCTTCCCATTTTGATGGTTTATCCATCACATACATCCTCAACATATCCTCAATCACTTGATTCACCCTCTTTGTTTTTCCATCTTATTCTGGATGATAAGATATACTAAAATTCAAATTTGTTCCAAACCCATTGAATAATCCCTTCCAAAAATTTGATGTAAATTTTGGATCTCTGTCAGACACAATTGTCTTGGGTATGCCATGTAATCTAGCAATTTCTCTCATATATACATCAACAATGTTGGCTTCCTTGTGAGTGAGCTTAACTGGAACAAAATGGGCAGCTTTAGTAAGCTTATCCACCACTACCATGATATAATCATGTTGCTTGTTTGTTATGGGAATTTTGGTGATGAAATCCATTGTTACAACTTCTCATTTCCACTCAGGAATGGGTAATGGTTGTAGAAAACCATCTAGGTGTCTATGCTCGGCCTTTACCTTTTGACATTCCAAACATTTGGCAATAAAATAAACAACTTCTTTCTTCATGCCTAGCCAATAATATTGGCTCTTGACAGATACTATAGTTTTCTGATAACCTGGGTGCCCAACATAAGGTACATTATGCATTTCTGTCAATATCATATTTTTCAATTCATGGGAATTTGGTACATAAATTCTTCCCATGTACAAGATAATTTCATCATTATCTAGCTTGTATTCTTCAATTTTCTACTGCAAATTACCTTATTGTAATTTTGCCACTAATTCCTTGTATTGCAAATCTGATTGGGCATCCTCTATAATTTTATCTTTCAAATCTGAATGGTACATACTAATGGTTGTAGCATGCAATTCATGCACTCTTCTATTGAGTGCATCAACCACTTTGTTCGCTTTCCCCTTGATATGCTTTATATCAAAGTCATATTCACTTAGAAATTATAACCATTTTCTTTGCCTAGCATTTAGAGTTGGTTGATCAAGTAAATATTTCAGACCATTATGGTCTGTCCTGATCTCAAACCTTTTCCCCATGAGGTAGTGTCTCCATTTCCTCAAGGCATGCACTATGGCTTCCAACTCCAAATCATGAGTGGCATAGTGGCTTTCATGCTCCTTCAACTTCCTTGATTCATAACATATAACAAACCCATTTTGAGTGAGGACTCCACCAAGTCCTTATTTACGTGCATCTGTGCATACAATGAAGTCTTCATTTGGGTATGAAATCCTTAGTATTGGAGCACTTTTCAATTATTGTTTCAAGTGTTGGAAACTCTTTTCACAATCCAATGTCCACTGAAACTTCACACTCTTCTTTTGTAAGGAAGTGATTGGGTGTGCAGTATTTGAGAATCCTTCAATAAATCTCTTATATTAGCCTGCAAGGCCCATGAATGATCTCAAATCTATCGCATTCTTTGGTGCTGACCATTCTCTAATGTCTTCTATCTTCTCATGATCCACTACTATCCCATCCTCTGAAATAATATTTCCCAAATAATGAATTTGCCTCTGATAAAATGAGCACTTTCTCAATTTGGCATACAATGGATGCTCCCTTAATACTTGCAACACCATCCTCAAATAATGCTCATGCTCTTATTATGACTTGAAATATACAAGGATGTCATCCAAAAAGACAATGACAAACTTGTCTAATTATTTTCGGAAAACACCATTCATTAAGAACATGAAAACAATTGGTGCATTTGACAAACCAAATGGCACCACTGTGAACTCATAATGACCACACCTTGTCCTAAAGGTGGTCTTGTTGATATCTTCCTCTTTAATTCTTACCTGATGGTATCCTGATCTAAGATCTATCTTTGAAAATATCATTTCATCCTTCAATTGATCAAAGAGATCATCAATCCTTGGTAGAGGATACTTGTTCTTTACAATCATTTTATTCAACTATCTGAAATCAATACACAATCTTAATGTCTCATCTTTCTTCTTCACGAACAAGACCAGGGCACCCCAAGGTGACACACTTGGGTGTATATACCCTTTCTTCAGAAGTTCTTCAAGCTTCATTTGCAACTACTTCAGCTCTGGAGTACTGATTCTGTAAGGAGTCTTTGACACTAGAGATGTTTCAGGCATTAAATTTATAGAGAAATCAATGTCTCTCTTTGGGGGTAGTCCCAGTACCTCCTTGAACACATCTTAAAAATCTTCTAGGACATCATGGTCTTCCAAATTTGGCACCTTATCTTTAGGTGTCTCTTCCATATGCGCTACAAATATTTGACACCCTTTTCTATAACATTACTTCAGTTGCAATGCTGAAATTTCTCTGGTGGTCACTGCCCTGGGAATTCCCTGCACTTTCCTTAGGTTCCCTTCCTCATCCAAGCAAGTAAATTCCTTGTTATGACAGTCTAGGTAGCATGATGTTGGTCCAAACAATCCATCCCAATTAGACAATTATAGGAACCTAAAGGAAAAATGTTCAAATATACCCTAGTGTTCAGTCCATTCATGTCCATAAGATATGACTTAACCATCTCATTAACTTTTTTTTCGGCTCCAGTAGTTAGCTATACCAACCAAGATTTTCCATGCTTGCTTCTTGTAAATTGAAAACTTTGCACCATCTTAGGATCTATATAACTATGAATAGATCCCGAATCAATTAAAATAGCAATGGTTTGGTTGTTGATCACACCTTTCACTTCAATCATATGTGACTGATACTCTGCTTTCTTGTTGTCTAGGGATGGATATATCCTTTGTACATTTCTTCCCAAGTCCTCCACTGTTTCAGCTTGTTGTACATTGTGAACAATCCTCATTTTTTCACCTCTGTGGGGAAAATATCTGAACATATGATCTCCTTTACAACCCCAACATTGAATAGGTGGTTGCCTTGGCCTTTGACCCCCTGCCCCAATCGCTCTGGGTTCTCTAGAAGTTGGTTGTCCCTGAGTATTATTTCTAAAGAGTGGTGACTTATTTCCCTTCTTCCTTTGATCCATCTTGAATTTCTTTTTGTCTTCCCAAGTTTTTTGGAAAGTTGGCCTTGCTTTTTTTTTATCATATAGGAATTTAGCTCACCTTATGGTCTCCAATTTCTTGGGATCATCATATTGTATTTTTTCACTGATGAATGATGGAAATCCACTGAAATACCTCTGAATCTAAGATATCTCATCCTTTATGAAAGAGACATACTTCAAAAGTTCTAAAAACCTTCTTTCATATTCATCTATGGTCATACTCCCAAGCTTGAGTTCAAATAAATATTTCATTTTCTTGTCATAGTATCTCTTAGTCAAGTATTTCTTCTCAAAATACTTCTTGAATTCCCTCCAAGTAACACTTTTCTCTTTAATGTGTTGCACCTGCACAAGTTGATCCCACCACATGGATTCCTTTCCCTTGAGTTGACAGATAGAAATTATTATTTTTGCATGAGACAAATAATTATGCAATTAAAAATACTTTCTCATGCCCAACAACCATGTCTCCGCATCTTCATCCTTCTTGTGCTCACCATCAAATGTAGGAGGTTTGATTTTGTTCATTTCTCCTCGTAGCTCATCCACCCCAAACCTCTTATGCTTACTGACAGGGGATGGACTCAATATGCTATGTGCTCTCTTATTGGAATGCCTCGAGGAGTGACGATGATGTCTGCTAACACTTCTTGTTCTTCTTTTATCATCAGGAGACCTGTGACTTCCTGATTTGCTTGAGCTACTCTCCTTATCCAATTTCTTTTCTATTATGTTCAAGATCTGCATTAACTTCATGTTGAATTCCTCCTGCTACTCCCTGGATCTAATAATCATTTCATTATCATCTTTATGGCTTTGTACATCCCTCTACAAATTGTTAATGATCTCTACCATATTCATTTTTTCATCCCTTCCTTTTCCATGTCCATTGGAGTTTGTTCCTTCTATGCCCAAATAGACATCCATCCCTCTAATATAATATTCCTAGATGTAATTTGCTTTTTCATATTCCATTTCTCTATACTTTGTGTTGATCCTGATCTGGTCTATTTTTTTTTAACTCTTCAAAATGTGCAGCCAAAAAAACTTCGCCAGGTTAACTGACTCAACAATTTCATGAAAATATGAACCATTCTGGTTCAATAATATATCATAACTCTTTCTTATAATTTCCTAAAATATTGAATGCCCATATCAATTTTATGGGTGAATATTTATATTCCTTTGTTCGATACCTTTCCAACGCCTTCTCCCATTCTCAATTCCGAGTCTCAAGCAGAAAGTTGTGGCTATTTGAAAATTGCCCATTAATTTTTTTATGTTCATTCTTCAACTTGGTGCAAATTTGCGTTGTAATTATGAATTTTTTCACCAACTCCATTTTATTTTTTGTAGGATCCAAATTGGGCTTCTTCATATACATATTATGGACACTCTTTCCAAGTTTCACCTTTTTCTAGGTTCCGGGCTGCTAGTTACAACCTGTTGAAGTTCTAGGCCAATTCTTGTGTTTTGGTATGGAATGCTATAAGTACCTTCTTTTCCATATTAAACAATTTTAACATGCCTAGAAATTTAATTCATATCTGGGACTATCTTCTATGGTTCAATGGATTTCCATTGACTACTCATGCACCTCAATTTGATTCTGGAGCAAAAATTTATGGCTCTTTCAAGTTAGTTGGGTCTTAATATTTACCCTCCACTGTTTGTGTTGTAACTTTCTCATAAAAGCTATGTTTGACGAACGGTTTACACCATTAGAAAGATCTCTTTGAGCTCTTTTATTTGAGCTGCAGATGCATAATGTACCTTGTTACACTCTTTTCTCGTGGTTTTTTTGTAGCTAAAAACGTTGTTAAGGACCTCAAAAACACGTTGCAAAAAGATGATGTTCAAATTTTATAAAACGTTGCAAAAAATCATTGGTTTTTTGTTGTTGTTCACCCTCCAAACGAATTCGTGTGCACAAATTTCAACCTGTACTCCCATTTTTAGCATTCTCAGCAACACCATAAGGTAAATCGTGCTCCGCGCACCTATAACCACTGTGTATCACTTCTCCGTCACGCTAATAACTAGCGCACACTACTTTTGTGTTGCACACCAATATCCACCGCGCAAAATTTTGGTTCTTTCACTATTACCCGTTGCGCGCAATTTCTACATCACACGCTGATATTCTGCATGCAATTCACTCTATGTGTTGCACCATGCCAAATTTTAGTACACCCCCACCGTACACCAATAATCTATGCACACCATTAACTAAACTGTCGTGTGACAATATATATCCACATTATGCATGCACCAACAAAGGTCCTCTATGCTCTGTCAATACTGTGCACACCACGCATGCCATTATTATGTGTCTGCACACCGTGCACACCTTATTATGCCTATGCACACTACACAATGCTAAATTTATCACGTGCACTCTCACACCAACATTTTTCCGCGCGACGCCAAAATTTAGTGCACGCTTCTGCACACCAACATTTTTCCGCACGACGCCAAAATTTAGTGCATGCACCTGGACACCAACATTTTTCCACATGGTGCCAAAATTTAGCGTGCACACTGACATGCCAACATTTTTCTACGTGGTGCCAAAATTTAGTGTGCACACCCGCACACCAACATTTTTCTGCGCGGTGCCAAAATTTAGTGTGCGCACCCGCACACTAACATTTTTCCACACGGCACCAAAATTAGTGCACACACCAGCACACCAATATTTTTCTACACTGCGCCAAAATTTAGCACGCGCACTAGCACGCCAATATTTTTATACACAACAATTCCTCATGAATTCCGCTACAGAAATTGGGGATTTTGCTTAAATTTTTCTCAGTTTCTACCATAGACATTCTGCAACTTTGAAATTTGTTCAATTTCACCCCGATATTACCAGTTCAAACTCTGCAACAACAAATCACTGCGGTTTGACATTTCTGGAACAGATTGTTCCCACACTCAATTCAAGAATTGAGAATTTTAATTACAAAACTCGCTCCATTTGTCATGGCTTCCCTGTAACTTCAAGTTTGACCCATTCTAGGTCTGAATTTGCTAGAACAGATATTAAATCGATAATATCTCACCACATGGCCGAATTTCTCAATTTTCCCATGAATTTAACAACAAAAATTGGGGATTTTCCCAATTCCTCTCAATTGTTGTTACTTTTTACCATGGACGCTCTATAACTTGATATTTGACCAGTTTGAAATAAATCCTCTGTGACATTTCGCCTCAACCCAACTTACCCAGCCCACCTAGGCTCAGTGTTGAAAACTAAAGATCTGATACCATGTTGTAACATCCCTGACCACCCATGTCGGGCCATGCTACTCCAGAAAACACTTTTTTTTCTCTACTCAACATATTGTAACATACCCAACATCCAACTGAGCTATGCCACATAAATTTTTCGAACTACATGAAATTAAAACATATACACATAGAACTCTTGTGGAAAATTATATATAAAACGTAAAAAGACAAATACATACTGTAAATACACATATTCATACGGAAATGATAGTAAACGTATACATGCAATATATATAGGAAATACCCATAAATATAAAGACATTTATAACCACACATAGAATAAACTCATAAAAATAAACACGTAAATAATAATGCAACATGTAAATCTATCCCACAATTGACACTTATCTTGGTAGGAATATCACCAACTTCGTGCAGACCTTCCACGAACCTCCCAACCTTAGACCACATTACTCATCACTCTCAGCAATGTGTCACCCCTGAGCTGGGACTAAACTCCACCCGGGTAAGGGGATTCCTAACCAGGTTGACTATCTCAGACAACACGAAAGACTCCATCATAGGTGCCAACTCAAACTAACAGCCTACAGTCCCTCATTCCCCACATGTTTGTCCCACCCCAGGAAGTGTGCCCCTTCTCTGCTCAACATTCCTTCGACTACCCCACTTCCTTTTAGGGCTTCAACAACAGGCTGGAAAGGAAGTCTCAAAGCCCTATAGCTATAGTTTAGCACCTTCAACAAATCAATTCCCAACAAATCTCTTACCCAAAGAGAAATTGCTCACAGGCCTAACAACCTGCCTCTTCAATATCCCACGAGAATGGCAACCCTCCTCTTCAGTATCCCACAGGACTGACAACCCACTTCTTCAGTCCATCTCCCAAGCTAACCAACTACAAAAAATAGTATGGTTGTGGATAAAGGTTCAGATAAAATGACAAGAAGTATGGAGGATAGCTGACCGTGTGAGTGAATGGTCCTAGTATGGATTGAATGGATGACCGAATGATGGAAAATAAACTAAGTCCAAACAATATGTATGCATGTCCCCAACTTGACACTTGTCATGTTGGGAGCTACTTTGGCCCACTTGTCCCCAACTTTAGAACTTAGGATAAAATAATTATCCATACTTTATGATTTAATAAATATTAATATAATATTATGTTTTGGCTTAAGATCCATAGCTTATCCTTTTCCTTAACTTTTAGCCCCCCTATTTCCCTAAATAGTGGAGTTTAGTCCCCCATACTCTTTTATTGTGGTCGGTCTACGCAATGATGTATTTTATATTAATGATGAGGCATGTACAAATATAGGCACATTGGTCTTTAACATCTAGGCTCTCTGGCCTAATTCAAAACATAAGCATCCTAGCTGTTGGACACACCTACCACACTTAGAGGGGGGGGTGAATGAGTGTGGGGCTCTTTTTCCAAAACTTCCCTCTTGCACAAAAACTCATCAATTAGCATTCAACATTTATTCATTACCCATTGTTGTCATTTATAAC